>NIPM01000412.1:8073-151775 GCA_002738285.1 Holacanthella duospinosa | reverse complement strand
GTTATGTGGATAAGAATAAAATTGTCACTGTCCTTGGGTAAGAATAAAGTTTGTAAGTAGAATTTTAATGCACCTAACCCAGCACTAATTTTTAAAACGCATGTACTCATATGTAAACTTATTCTTACACAAGCACAGTGATACATAAAATGTGTTGCGTTCTGAATATAAGAAATTTCATGAATACACCAATTTTCAGTGTCCAGAACAAAATTAAATCCATAATCAGAAATTTATGAAAACGAAACTTCGGTGAGTTATTTTGAAGATCTTACTAGTTTTTGAGGTTAATCTAAATCCTCGTCAATTGTCATTACTATAGATCAATCAATTAAATTTTGAAATAGTGATTAAATCAAATAAATACTGATTGCCCAATCCACTCCCTTAGGTTCTAAACTGTTGTCGATTTGATGCATGTTGGCTAAGTTCATACCACCTTTTGATTCAACGTACGCATTAAGCCACCTTGGTCATTTTTTGGGAAAGGCGGAAAATACACAGTAAACTTTAATGTGGAACATACTGTACACTATACACCATACACCATACACCCATACACCCATACACCATACACCATACACCGCATACACCATACCCCATACACCATACACCATACACCGCATACACCATTTTGAAATAGTGATTAAATCAAATAAATACTGATTGCCCAATCCACTCCCTTAGCTTCAAAACTGTTGTCGATTTGATATTTGATGCATGTTGGCTAAGTTCACACCACCTTTTGATTCAACGTGCGCATTAACCCACCTTGGTCATTTTTTGGTAAAGGCGGAGAATACACAGTAAACTTTAATGTGGAACATACTGTACACCATACACCACACACCATACACCGCATACACCATACACCATACACCGCATACACCATACAACATACACCGCATACACCATACTTCATACACCATGCACCATACACCATACACCGCATACACCATACATTATACACCATACACCATACACCGCATACACCGCATACACATAAGAGTACATGCGTTTTAAAAATTAGTGCTGAGTTGCGTGCATTAAAATTCTACTTACAAACTTTATTCNTAAGAGTACATGCGTTTTAAAAATTAGTGCTGAGTTGCGTGCATTAAAATTCTACTTACAAACTTTATTCTTACAAAGGACAGTGACAACTTTATTCTTATCGACATAACCTGCAGTGGTGAGTTCTGAGTACAAAGTTACATTAATAACCTAATCTTCAGAGTCGAGAATAAAGTAAATTTAGTGTTGGCTAAGTTCACACCACGTTTATCTTCAGAGTCGAGAATAAATTAAATTTAGTGTTGGCTAAATTCACACCAGCTTTATCTTCAGAGTCGAGAATAAATTAAATTTAGTGTTGGCTATGTTCACACCATCTTTATCTTCAGTCGAGAATAAATTAAATTTAGTGTTGGCTAAGTTAACACCACCTTTATCTTCAGTCGAGAATAAATTAAATTTAGTGTTGGCTAAGTTAACACCACCTTTATCTTCAGTCGAGAAAAAATTAAATTTAGTGTTGGCTAAGTTCACACCACCTTTCAGTCGTTCAGGTGTATGGTGTATGGTGTATGGTGTATGGTGTATGGTGTATGGTGTATAGTATTTATTTGATTTAATCACTATTTCAAAATGGTGTATGCGGTGTATGGTGTATGGTGTATGGTGTATGGTATATGCGGTGTATGGTGTATGGTGTATGGGTGTATGGGTGTATGGTGTATGGTGTATGGTGTATGGTGTATGCGGTGTATGGTGTATGATGTATGGTGTATGCGGTGAATGGTGTATGGTGTATGGTGTATGCGGCGTCTGGTATATGGTGTATGGTGTAGTGTACAGTATGTTCCACATTAAAGTTTACTGTGTATTCTCCGCCTTTCCCAAAAAATGACCAAGGTGGCTTAATGCGCACGTTGAATCAAAAGGTGGTGTGAACTTAGCCAACATGCATCAAATCGACAACAGTTTAGAAGCTAACGGAGTGGATTGGGCAATCAGTATTTATTTGGTTTAATCACTATTTCAAAATTTAATTGATTGATCCATAGTGATGACAATTGACCAGGATATAGATTAACCTCAAAAACTAGTAAGATCTTCAAAATAACTCACCGAAGTTTCGTTCTCATAAATTTCTGATTATGGATTTAATTTTGTTCTGGACACTGAAAATTGGTGTATTCATGAAATTTCTTATANAGGAAAAACCTTTTTCTCAAAATTTTTTTACTAAAAGTTTGACTTCATGGCAACCGAAAGACGAGAGCAGTCTCACGTAAAAGTTCTCAAACTCGCTAATGTTATAGAGATGTCACCACCTCATAAAAAGGTAGCGCCAACAAACGAAGAGCTAGGAATAACAATATACCGTATTTCACAATTTAAGTCTCCACCCTGCAATAACTCCCCACGGTTAGGAGTATTTGAAATAATTAATCTCCATNTGTATGGTGTATGGTGTATGGTGTATGGTGTATGGTGTATGGTGTATGGTGTATGGTGTATGGTGTATGGTGTTTGGTGTATGGTGTATGGTGTATGGTGTATGGTGTATGGTGTATGGTGTATGGTGTATGGTGTATGGTGTATGGTGTATGGTGTATGGTGAACTGAAAGAACAATAATTAATTAGTTTTTGTTTTTAGACGATACTGTATAATTATTATTTCCAGTTGCATTGAGAATTATTCAGGAAAAACCTTTTNTGGTGTATGGTGTATGGTGTATGGTGTATGGTGTATGGTGTATGGTGTATGGTGTATGGTGTATGATGTATGGGGTATGGTGTATGGTTTATGATTTATGGTGTATGGTGTATGGTGTATGAACTGAAAGAACAATAATTAATGAGTTTTTGTTTTTAGACGATACTGTATAATTATTATTTCCAGTTGCATTGAGAATTATTCAGGAAAAACCTTTTTCTCAAAATTTTTTTACTAAAAGTTTGACTTCATGGCAACCGAAAGACGAGAGCAGTCTCACGTAAAAGTTCTCAAACTCGCTAATGTTATAGAGATGTCACCACCTCAGAAAAAGGTAGCGCCAACAAACGAAGAGCTAGGAATAACAATATACTGTATTTCACAATTTAAGTCTCCACCCTGCAATAACTCCCCACGGTTAGGAGTATTTGAAATAATTAATCTCCATCTCCGAAATAACTCCCAATGGGAAATAATTTAAATCGAAACCATCTATTGAGCGAAAATTTACGAATCTTGTCAGATATTTATGAATATTAACATTTTTCTAAAATCGTTTGAATAAACTCAATTATTGTGTATTTTGTAGGGATCCAGTCATTTCGACGAAAATGCTATAGCACGCAGATACAGTTTCCCGGGAAGATTAGAGCCCGAAGAAGAGCTAGAAATAAATCGCATGGTCGAGAACCCCTGGGATAGACATGTTCTCCCATGGAACCAAATTGGTATAGAAGTATAGTTTCCCGGAGAGCCAGGTGAGATCTCTAGTTCCTTAGCGTAATAGTTAGTCCGTTGTCTCCTAAGTTAGTTAGAAAACTCCCGGTAGTGAGATTCCTCTATCCTGGGAGCTTGGACGGACCTTACCGGATTCATATGTAGTTCTCTTTACCGTTTGCGTATTAGATACACAGCCCGCGGTAGCAAACTTGGTGGAGTCCTGTTACCAGTCATTAGTTCGTGAGAAGTCCAGTTACAAGTACCAGACTTGGAACGGGTTCAGTGGCTAGTTTGGGACGAGTCCGGTAACCAGTGATAAATATAAAATGAAATAACGTGTATTTCAATCGTTCAAGAAATTGATATAAACAAAATCTATTCTTAGGACGCTTTCTTTGCCATGATTTTGATTTAGTTAATTCGAATTAACTATTGTCTATCGAGTCATTCTCGGATATACATCCAACATCTTGTCTTTCTTCTTCTTTGCATGGATTTTTGAACTGGTGTTCTACTTCTCAGCTACTACGACACACTTATCATGATAATTTGTTCCAACGCATTCAATTTTCATTTTCTCAAGGAGCTGTTGAGTCCATTTAATCAATTCTAAAAGCTTGACAACTGGAACTAAAATAAAATTTTATTTTTCTGTGGCAAAATTTTGTTTTTTAATATTAATATTTGCATTGACACTTTGTCTCAGATATGATATGTCAACTTTGTAACAATAGTTGAATTCAACTGGGATACATTAAAAATATTGGCGAATTTATTGCAAGATAAGTATTTGTTTAAATTTTGGTTCACCGTTTCCCCTCTATAAAATCAACAATTTAGAGCAGAATCAAGTACATCAATTTGTAGCTTGTGGGCATTATGGCAGCTACCCTACACTGCGCAAGTACAATGTGGACGTCTACTTGCGCATGTATACGTTCCCGTATACGCAAGTAAAAAACAACTGCGGTCGTAAAATGCGTATCGGGCATTAAAATCTATACTGCAAACGTAAAAATGTACAGTGGTGCCTACAAGCGTAAACTGCGCACCTAGAATAATTACTCTCATATGATCGTCCACTGTACAAGTTTAATGCTTACTCAGATTGTAAACGTCCATTGCACACTATGCGCCTTACGCATAATAATCGTGCTCTTAGTAAATACAATGTGTACTGCTTGTGTAAATGTCGACTGGGTACTGTACATCAAACTTTCACAGCACTCGTGCAAGAGCTTGATGCGTGGGCTAGGGTATTAGAAACCCCATTACGTTGCATTCATTACTTGGTGAAATAATTCACTTGTAACCTAGCATGTAAACTCACTAAAGGAATAATCCAAGTTTAAACCAACTACTCGTGTTCAAAAATAATGAACATGGCTCATCTTCGAAGTTTTCCATTTTGGTGGATGACCTGTCGCCTAGTGAAACCCCCGTCTCAATCTGTTGAGTCTATCCTAAAGATTCTGTGACGCCCAGGTCAGTAGATATGGGGGAGGTTCACTAGATATGTGAGGCTTTGATTCCCATAGACACTCATAAATATGAGTTGAAATCTCTTCTATGAGATAAGGAGACTCATGGACCAGTGTAGAAATACACAGGCTACTCTACTTTTTCTCACAATTCGTTCATTAATAATAGCGTGGAGTGTCCGATGGACAGCACTACCGTAATGTGTTTGCAACAAACAATAAATTATCCGCATTATACATTTTATGAAAATTTTAATTTGTATTTATTCCTACCTTTTCAATTCCAATGAATCTGTTCTTCAGGTAAACATGGTCTAGTTTGAATTCCATCATAACTACTCATAGACCATTCAAAGTTAACCTGCCTATTTGGAATTGACACGTGGTCACTGTAGTGTAACATGGCGCAGACACGGCAGAAGAATTTCAAGTTTATGAATTCGCCACTACCCTTCCATTTGAAAAATTCATTGTAATCGTCATCATTAGTGTCCAAATGTTTTAAATAATTTCCAAGTGCTTCTGCGTCAGAGAAATCATCTATGTGAATATAGGAATGGAATGGTGCAGCTGCTTCATAATCCTTTGGGTGTGCCCCCATAACTACTGGAACGATATCATTTCTGTAACAATATAAAACATTTTTAAGTTATACTTTTTTACTTATTCAAATTTATTAGGGATAAAAAGTTGACCTTAGTGCGTTGTGAAAAAATTTTTCTGTGATGTAGTCCCGACAGTTGGAGTTTTCAAAAGCTAAGTAGAATTTGTATTCTTTCCGCAATTTCTCATTGCAACTGTCATCACTTCTTGGGCAGGTAAGTGTCCCACATGCACCGTATATGTCAACGGATATATGTTTTTGTAATTGCTTGACATATTCCATCCGATTGTTAGGAGTGTAGCAGTTAGATACGAACATTGCCGCCATCTTGAATTTTCCTTCAGCGTAATTCTTGGCTACATTACATTAGAATCAGAAAAGTACTCGTATGAACAATAAATAATAATGAAAGCTTTTCAGGACACCTGAATTGCGCCATCTATCGAAACATCTTATGACCATTTGAATGTTAATTTCTAACTTTGTCTGAAACCTCAACAGAAATTTGACTATTATTAATATGTAGATTAATAAACAGAGGGTTACATTAACAATGAGACAGGGATACATTAGTTCACAGACGCTACCACGAGTGATGGGCAAACCGGGCTTGAATTAAGCAGAGGTTGTTCATTATAACATCTCATAACATTCAAAACTGATTTACTAAACCTAATCAAACCTAATAATGGATGTTATTGGGATGGTACAATCAACAGCCGCTGCCTAAATCCTACCGGCAAGCCGTCAGCCCACAACAATAAGAAAACCAGTACGAAAAATATTACAATGAAAACCTAATTCACTAACTTGTACTAATTTCGAATTACCGTAATTAATTAATTCTGAATTTATTTTCAAAAGATTAATGATTGCTTTCCATTGAAATGAAACAAAACGTTTCAGTTTCATCCAACTTGCATACTCATTTTGGTTAGTGGTGTGGCGGGGNACTAACCATTTGTGCTACAGAGCCTAGTTGGGCAATTCTGTTCTCAAACTCAATACAACTCCGAAACTCTCCTTCCTGGTCATTCATTGTCAGGTAAGGAGTCTACTGTCTCATTTATGAGTACAGTAGTGGGGATTGAGTCTTATGCTCAAATCCACACAGTNCCAGGTAAGGAGTCTACTGTCTCATTTATGAGTACAGTAGTGGGGATTGAGTCTTATGCTCAAATCCACACAGTGGGATGAAGTGGTGAGCATGGGTTAGAGTGGGTAATCCTGTCACATTGTTATTGAAACCCTCTGTATATGATAACATAGTTATTCGTGGAGATTCTCAGTTTACCTGAGTGAGAACCGTACAAACGATTTAAACTAACTTAGATATTTCCATAAAATATTGGGTGTCGAGCCATCTGTTATTTGTCTAAATAATCCAATTCTAAGCTAATATGTAAGCTCCCATACTAAAAAATTCGAGTTTCGAGGAAACACCTCCTACCCGGGCCAGAGGTACCGGACATTGCTTATCTTCGAACGATCAATCATAGCATTCCCATAATGGTTTTGCAACTTAATAAAATGATTCATGTGGCCAGTTCAACAATTGTCGATTAGTTAAAAATTGGTTAAATTTCTAACCAGTCCCAACTGCAAATTGAATTATTTAGATAACCACTTGATGTAGAGAGTTAAGAATGATTCCAACCTACATCTATCCCTCCGCCAATCAGTCAGCTATTAAATATAATCCTCCATTTCGCAATTAAAATATAATCGTTGATAAAATTTTCCTAGTCGTCTGTTACGACTAACCGTCCATGTATGAAGCGTAAACTGAAGTGTATTGGAAGTGTACTGAGGCTTATCGCCTCAGTACACAAAGTAATAAGANCATGTATGAAGCGTAAACTGAAGTGTATTGGAAGTGTACTGAGGCTTATCGCCTCAGTACACAAAGTAATAAGACGTAAAGTAATAAGTAAGTAAAGTAATAAGTAAAGCAAGAGTAAAGAAGATTTTCTAATCTCTTGAATCTCTAATCTGTCTGACGTAAATATTTTTCAAATTTGGGATACTGGTTAAGCTAATTAAATNCTAATCTCTTGAATCTCTAATCTGTCTGACGTAAATATTTTTCAAATTTGGGATACTGGTTAAGCTAATTAAATCTGACAACTGATAATTTAAAAGTTCAAATATAGGGATCAGAACCCTGAGGAGATTCCCTCATTCGTAAAATTGACAAAATGATTTTAAGCCAAAAAGAGATGGCCAAACAATTCAAAACTGCCATGTCGAAAGTGATACATTATGATTTAGTTGGGTCGCATAAAAGAAATTCTAATTCGCGATGTTAAACCATCCAATACAAAAAACAGGTGGAAAAACTGCATGAAGCTAAACAAGGCAATCTAGCGGGTAGAAAGTCAGAATCCGTGGTAACATATCCGACGAATCTTAATTTTTTCTAGAAAACCATAAATGATCAAGCTAAATTTAGTACAAGTAATATGAGAAACTAGATCTAGAATATCTTTTCAAAAATCCAAAAAGTTTCGACTAAAATTTTTTTCCTGGACTAGGAGAGGAAGATTAACCTATCACATACCATGGTGCTCTTTGCTCCTACACATGTCAAAAAAAAACCGTTACTTACGCGGAATATTTGAAAGCATGGACGGTCATGAAGATCATTTCTAACTCAACGATCTGAGGATATTGATAGTCTCGACACTAGAAATTAATTCTTTTTTCGGAGTATTGAGCGCATTCCTCACCGAGAAGGAAAAACCTTTCGAAGAGTTTAGGAAAGTCATTTTTAGAACTAGAATGGAAATGCAATACAATCATGGAAATACAGGTTGCGGCTTGTCACGCAATTGCATGGAGGTCACATTTACAGTCGTAAACTCGATCTTTAAATTAAAATAAAGTTTCTTAAAGTGAGATATCCCTCAAAACAAATGGGTAACAAACAAGTTTGAATTTTATTCTCTTAATATTCTTTGGTGTTATTGTGTCATCCTTACCCCCAATGACCTATACCTTTGACTTTATATCCCACTCATCCAGGTATTCCAGTATTCCAGGGAAGATTCAAAACTAACTCCCACAACCTTTTTATGTTATATTCCTTTACTACCGCTTTATGTTCCATCTGCTGTCATGGATGACCGTTCCTAACGCCCGATTTATACTTAATGTCATTCGTCCTTCATTCGAATGAAATGCAGTATGATTCATGAATTTTGNACGCCCGATTTATACTTAATGTCATTCGTCCTTCATTCGAATGAAATGCAGTATGATTCATGAATTTTGCAACACATTTTGCAAAAATCTTAATTGTCAAGGTAAATTAGATTGGTTTTAAACAATGTTTTAAGTAGTTAGTATGACGATTTCATTCGAATGAAGGACGAATGACATTAAGCATAAATCGGGCGTAACCTTTTGTGTTAACTTTACTTTTGATGTGATAATTTTCCGCGACAAAGTTTCCTACAATTTAAAATGTTTTGAATCTGTTCCAGCTCATTACAAATTCGCAGTCAGTCGCTTCTACCCTGCCTGGGCACAAAGTGTATCTTCAAGAATCAGAATGAGAAGGTCAAAGAAGAATTTTTAAAATTTATAAAAACTTTAGGCAAAATTTGCAACTGTGCATCAACCAAGGTGAAAATGGGTGATGAAGATACATCAGAAGAATTTAAATTAACAGAAGGTTTACTACAAGGTGATAGGTTGAACCAACTTTTGTTCTCACTGTACATCTCGGACATATATCAGGCTCTAGGTAATACCCCTGGAATCAAAGTCACGAAAAGATGTGAAATAGACTATCTACTATATGCAGACGATACAGTAGTCCTTGCAAGTAAAGCTGGAGATTAACAAAAAAAATTAACAAGGTTCAGAGTTACTTTGAAAAATTAAAACTAGTAGTCAATATTTAAAAAACAAATATAATAATTTTTAGAAAAAGTGGACGGATTGTAAAAAACAAAATTTTTTATGACAAGACAGATATACATATACAGGGTGGGTTATCTTTAGTGTCCCTATAGCCGAGGAAGAGATAAGGGCTATACTCATTCTCCCATTTTCTTATGTTGTAGTCTCTGAGACTTACCCTCTTCTCTATGAAATCCCATTTTCAACAAAAAACCTGTCTCATGGCGTGTGTCAGCTTATGACTATTGTTTCAACCATGCACTTCGTATGTTATCCAAACTAGAAGGGGTTACTGGAGATTGTATGCGAAGACTAACTTGAAGGGAAATCAATAGCGCGAAAATCATAATCCAAATTCAAATTATTCAAATTTTAAATTTGGGTTATGATTTTCGCGCCACAGAATACTTTCCTCAAGNATAATCCAAATTCAAATTATTCAAATTTTAAATTTGGGTTATGATTTTCGCGCCACAGAATACTTTCCTCAAGGTAGTCGCCGAATAGAATCTCATGTAACCCCGTTGAGTTTGAATAACATGTGTAGTGTAGGACTAAAAGCATAGTCATAAGCGGACCGACGCCATGCGACCGTTTTTTTCTAGGAATGAGATTGGAAAGAGGAGCGTGAGGGTCTGTCGTAGAAAAGTTGACATACTCCGAGGCTTCACTTCATTGACTACAACATATGAAAATGGAAGAATGAGTATAGCCCTTATNCTCAAGGTAGTCGCCGAATAGAATCTCATGTAACCCCGTTGAGTTTGAATAACATGTGTAGTGTAGGGCTAAAAGCATAGTCATAAGCGGACCGACGCCATGCGACCGTTTTTTTCTAGGAATGAGATTGGAAAGAGAANAGTCATAAGCGGACCGACGCCATGCGACCGTTTTTTTCTAGGAATGAGATTGGAAAGAGAAGCGTGAGGGTCTGCCGTAGACAAGTTTACATACTCCGAGGCTTCACTTCATTGACTACAACATATGAAAATGGAAGAATGAGTATAGCCCTTATCTCTTCCTCGGCTATAGGGACACTAAAGATAACCCACCCTGTAGTTAATCAATACAACTATTTATTTAGGTGTCTTATTCTCATCTAGTGGAATATATAGAAAGGAAGTAAATATTACAAAAACCAAAGCAAGAAATGCAGCAGAAAAAGTGAAAGAATTATTAAGCAAAGGAAGGACAAGTAGTTGGGAAATTATCACTAAACTATTCGAAGCACTCTCAGCATCTGTACTAGTGTTACGCATGGCTCAGCTCTTGGCGTAAGCCAGAACCACTGGCTCATTGAGCCATGGCTCACGGCTCACCCTAACGGTGAGTCAGCTCATGAGCCATGGCACTGGCTCTGCACTTTTCTTGAGCTGGCTCATGAGCCAAAGCCATGGCTCAGTGAGCCAGAGCCAGAGCCATGGTTCATGGCTCAACAAAAAATAATTTTTTTCCCGTTAATATGCACATTTTGCTAAAAGTGAGAATGACCTAATGAGAATAAGCCAGCACAAATAATAATTATGAACTGGCAAAAGGCAAATTGCCTTTCAGTGATCAAAAATTAAAAAAAAAGTGATGATTTGCAAGAAAAAAAAATGAAAAATTAAAGGAAAAGTGGAAGAATTTAGCGGAAAAGTTGAGCCATTGAGCCATGGCACAAATGTTTCGTTGAGCTGGCTCATGAGCCATGGCTCTGGCTCAAAATTACTACATGAGCTAGAGCCATGCACTGGCTCTGGCTCAGAAATTTTTGTGAGCCAGCTCGAGTCAGAGCCAGCTCATGAGCCAGAGCCATGCGCAACACTAATCTGTACTACTATACGGAACGGAAGTATGGAGTATATTTAGTGCGTGAGATTAACTACTGCCCGGGGTTACTCACACTACCCTACCCTTACCAGTTTACCTGGGCACTCAAGTCGAAATTGTCGGTTCACCAATAAACAAAATTCCACGAAATACGATATTATAATTTTCTTATTATTTTGAAAACAGGATGTAGACTGTTTACACTTAACTAGTGTATCATCTGTTCGAAGTGTCCACCATCCATTCCTAAACAGTAATTAAGACGATAGCAAAATTCTCGCCTTACATTACTAAGCACTTGAGGATTATTGTTGACAGAGGTGATGAATTCGGAAATTTTGATTTTTAGTTGTAGCGCACCATTAATTCCTGGTAAGACTCGTTGGGGTACTGGTAATGATATTTTATGACAATGAGTCTAAAAGTTACTGGAATCCTCATTACACTCCGAGGAATAAAAACGAATCTCGGAAACTAAATTTTTTAAATAGCTAATAAACCTTAACAACAACAGCCAAAATTTGGCACAATTAACTCCCTTCATCTTAATTAGCTTCACTGATTAGGAGCGCAGATTATGCCGACCTTCCCACTAATTTCCAATTTTCAAATTTAATTTATTTGGATGCCCAAGTAAAATGGTAAGAGTAGGGTAGTGTGAGTAACCCCGGGCAGTAGTTAATCTCACGCACTGTATATACAAACCGTATTCTTTAGGCAGATATTAGGAGTTAGTCATGACGTGCCTAGTGTACTCATTAGACTAAAATGCAGTAGATCGAAATTGATATATAATACAATTAAAAAAACAGTTGAATAATTAAAACGATTTTTAATGATGGAAGAAGAAAAATACCCAAATCAAATGCTTCAGAAATTGTTATAATTAAATGGATCCGAAAAAAATATCTACATACAAGTGGGTAACTCAACTAAAAACATTTTCTCAAAATTCAATTTACCTCAAGAGCACACACAGAGGATTTATTTTTAAACTCGAATATCTCGAGATCGGAAGGGTTTATTTCAATTCTGCAATGACTAAATTCTAGATAAATGCTCAAAGTTTCATTTAAAACATTTCCCGGAGGTCAGGGGTCACTGGGTCACTAGCGCAATTGCGCAGAAATACCATATATTATAATACATGGTTTGGGATTATAATCTATGGTACGACGTCATCACCATAGATTATAAACCGACAACAATGGATTTAAATCCATCGTACGTACCATAGATTATAAATCGCTTGCCATAAATTTAAATCCCGTTTAAGGCTACTGTGAATTGTTGGTGAAGTGTACAACCTTGCACCGACAAAATAAGTTATTCTAAATAACTCTGTATGTTTTTCGTAATAATTCTTACCAACCCTATAGTAGAGAACTCTATAATTTTGAAAACTATTACCTGGTTTCTTTATTTCCATACTGTTGTTATTATACACCCATTTTCCATAGGGTGTGACGATGTCGGATCCACGCCAGTACGAAGCCAGAAGATCATTCCCACTGATAGAGGCATGCGCATGATAATTTGATTCCAGTATATAAACTATTCTGGTGATATTTTCAGGAATTATTTCATAACTAGATGAGAAATGGATCAATACAGCATCTGTGTTTCTCATTTCCAGGTTTGTATTAGTTTCAACAAATTTGCAGAAATCCGATATAGTGGGGCATTCTTTGTGATAAACATCCTCGTCAAAATACCAACTTGTAAACCCGCTAAACAGAGCAATCTTCTTTTTCTAGCAGAAAGCAATTTATGTCATAAAATTCAACAATAAACACTTCAGGTTTAATCTCAAAAGTTTGTAAAAAGTTGTGAATTTTATAATAGAGGAATTTAAATATTAAGTTTAGGTCTGTACCTGACCTAATTACAGTTAAGTGCAAGATCTTAGGCGCATGACTTCTTGTTTAAATAATTCTTGAATCAAACCATGGGATACCTGAGTATACTAACAGCAATGATGCTTGAAGTGTCTCGCAAATGTGCTGAAAGTTTCAAATTTTAATTCTTAAAAAAGGCGGAATTAGAGCAAAAAGTTTAAATTTGGGCTGGAGAAAGCGGGTGCAAATCTTTAGGCACACGACAGATTTATTGCTTTGCTGCAGAATAAACTGGTAGACTCCGATAGGAAAAGGTGCCTAACACTTACCTGAGCATCCCTTAGCAATAATTGTTTAGAAAATTTCCACCATATTGTGAAAGTGGCAATTTCTAGGATAACTTTCTCCAATTCAATTTCACCAAGGTTTTGAGTTCCTTAATACTTTCATTTTGTTTTCTACCAATGACACGAGATATAGTTCGCGCAAGATTTCTAATTTGATTTAAGCCCAAAATGTAAAATGGCAAAGTCATAGTAATTATATTTCGTTGGTAAATCTCTGTAACACTTAAGGCAGAGTACATTATCTACCACGAAAATGTCTTGACCTTAAGCATACTTGAGCAAATAGAAGACCAAATGTATGCAAAAATGTTCCTGGTACACGATAGGGTTCTACCGAGGACTGGGGAAAGCTCACTGACTCTCTACATGGCAAGTGAAAGTGCACCTAAGTACCCGGGATGCCCCGCAATATTGTCTCTCGAAAAAAATTTTTTTCCTACCTCCATAAGTAGTGTGAATGAGCTAAAAATTCATCAATATCATTTAGTTTTATTCCTTGCGCAAACTTAAAATGATTTGCATTGCATCTGCAATACTTATGAAATTAAAAACACACAATTTCCAAGACACATTCAAATGGTGTATTCCTTATGATTTTGTCCACTTTCACTTGGTCGGTAAAGAGCCCGTCAGCTTTCCCACATTATTTGATTATAACTTTACATTATTTGTTTAATTCTCATTTCTAAGGTTTGTTCTAAAGCTACAATAAAATTGTATGTAATATTGATCGAAAGCAATATGACCGAACGGTAAAATAAATCTAATGTCAAAATGATCAAACCCCATATTTCGATCTGAATTATATTTACGATTATATTGTTCACGAGCATATAACATTTGTACGTTGTTAGATTTTCAGAATATAAANCAAAATGATCAAACCCCATATTTCGATCTGAATTATATTTACGATTATATTGTTCACGAGCATATAACATTTGTACGTTGTTAGATTTTCAGAATATAAATGGTGCCTTTGAATCACCTACAGATGCATGAGTGTCAGCAATAACTACGTTGCAATTATTTTAACAATTATTATTCATAACTACATAACAATTAACACAACAATTATTCAACTGTTTCACGAAGCGAAATTTCCAAATATGAGAAGGTTTGTGACGGAGGACGAAAGGCAATAACCAGTTCATTTCACACACCAGATTTGATTACAGAAAATGTGTAAGCAGATGCCTGATTACANGTGACGGAGGACGAAAGGCAATAACCAGTTCATTTCACACACCAGATTTGATTACAGAAAATGTGTAAGCAGATGACTGATTACAACATGATTACAGTCAAAAGTGAGTAATCGATTACTAATCATAATCATAGATTAGTAATCTGTAATCATAATCTGTGCAGATATGATAACAATTTTTGTTTACATTAGAATTTTATACATGGAATCAAATCCTAATATTGAGTTTTTTTTTCGAATATTATTTTATTATTGGTTTCAAAACAAAACTATAATTGAAATCATCAAATAAAGTGCTAAAGCTACTACAATCCGTCGTTGTACTTAATACCTTAATTATATCACGCAACGAGCCTTAATTAAACCACTCACGAATGGTCACGTGTTTAGTTCTGAAGTTCATGTGACTTTTTTATAAACTCATTTATAAACAGTGACAAAATATCTCAATTGAAATCTTTTCGAACATTTTCCGCTTTCGCCAGGAAAATATTTGAATGCCATACATTTTATAACTTTATGTCGTTACTTTTGCCATTAGACGTTTATAACCAATGGTCAAACTTTTACTTACTGTCGCTAACTTTTTTAATTCTAAAACTATTCAAAATGATTATAAAATGAATATAAAATGATGATTATGAACGAAAAGTTCACACAATACAGATTTACGATACTGGCTTACTGTAGTAGGTTTGCGTTGCAGAACCAATTCCAGTTGCTGCACTAGCCTGTCGTCGTAATCATGCTTCCCAGTGAATTCATCGGTTGGCCGCCAGAGTGACTCTTGATAATTTTCGTTCTCACCTGTCTCATAACTTTTGAGCTCATTATTAATTAAAATTGTAACAGTAATGAAAATTAGAAATAGAACTAAACTAAACTTTAATACTAATCTAAAAGCTCTTTTACGAAAATACATACTAACTCAGTTCCAAATACAAGTCAAGCTACAATTACTACTGTTTGAAGCAATAAGTATGACAGCACATAAAAATAGTAAGTCAATAGGTATTAGAATTAAATTCAGGTGAACTTAGAATTATTAGTAAAGATATAAGTATTATTATTGAATTCATTACTGGTTGCTTCCAAACATGTGTCAAATTTAATGCCAATTGTTATTATGTCAATTCCAAAATTTTTAAGTACATAAGATTCAGTTATGCTTCCCTATACTTCAGGAATCCAAATTAGTAAATGAACATTCCTAAACACATTCAAATAAACCAAAAGTATAGACTAGAAATAATAACAGACTGTATTAATTTTGCTCTTTGGTTTGGTTTTTGATTAACTGATCAGAAGACCATGAACTTGATTTTTGGAACTGTTTTCGTTGCCTAGTTTAGTCATTTCTAAGACTAATAAGAATATGCACACTCCGATGTCCAATATCTGTGGTAACATGTCAATCAAAATAATTATTTAGAAATTAAGTGACAAGTGTTTCTATTTCGACTGATCATGCCATATGAATTACTGCATAAACTTATTGTAATCATATTTATTTGAGACTAGCTCAAGTATATCCTATTGAGTATGTGCCCAAGCAAATTCTGTAAAAATTAATAAGTTCGTTTACACCATTTATTTCTTGCTCTTTTGTACTGCTAAACTCATAATCATCACTTCCATAGCTCATTCTGACCATGATTGATATTTTTGCTAAAAGTGGATACGGTCCAAGATGACGGAAAAATTTAGCTGGATCATAAAATTTTTACAATTTTCGCTTTATTTCGCCACAAGCAAAACCAGGAAATAAAGTATACAATAATGAAAAAGGTCTTTTGTAGACTATACAATACCTTGAAACCACGTGTAACTGTGATATCGATAATACAATAAAGTTGAATACAACAAGGTGATATATTATGACTTTTAGATAAGTATCGTACAGGGACAGCCAAGTTAACCCGGGTCTTAATCCGAATGAAATCAGTCGAAAATTCAGCGTCAAAATCGCAGAGCTTACTAAAGCTGGATCTATAGTTGCCTTTCCCCGACCGTGCTTCGAGGAAAGTGCGGTGTGGTTAAAATTTTCAATGACACAATCAGTTTTTCTCAAGGCAACTGCATTCAAATAGGTACTGAATGTTTTTAACCACACCGCACTTTTCTCGAAGCACGATGGGGGAAAGGCAACTCTAGTTTCAGCTTAAATTTGTTAGAATTCAAATCCGAATTAGTGCAAATGGCAGTGTGTTCTAACACAACTTTTTCTAATCCAGAAACTGTTGGAAGATTTTGAAATGGTAGAGTGCTTACCATCAGCTGTCTATGCAACCGAATCTAACAACTTCCTCCTGCCAGTCAATGTGAATCTCAACTTCCTTTTCTAAAATTGATTGGTTCTCTCCTTTTTCTGTCGCGGACGACAAGACCAGATATCTATTTTACCGCTGTCAATCTCTCACAGTTCTGCCAATGATATGATATGTCACATTGTACAGCAGCATAGTTGGTGGTACTATTTCTCAAAGGAATATCATCACTTGGATAATTATTCTGCGCAAATTCATGCCTATTCATGCCTTATTCTACGCTTTACAGATTCTGACTTTCCAGGAGGTACTATTGACAGAAAATCTCCTTAAGGAGCTGTAATTGTTTTCGGGGATTTTCTCAAAATCTGGACAAGTAAAAAACTTACTGTTGTTTTATCCACAGGTTGAGTACGTTGCCTTATCATCAGGAGCGAAAGATTCAGTTTGGTTGCGAAACCTGGCTGGAGAATTGGGCAATCACCAAAATTCACCTACTGCAATTTTCATGGATAATCAAAGTTCTATCAAGCGTGCTCAGAATTCAGAATATCGTAGTCGATCTAAACAAATTGAATTCAGGTTTCACTTCATTTGAAGTCTCAAGCTGAAACTAGAGTTGCCTTTCCCCCATCGTGCTTCGAGGAAAGTGCGGTGTGGTTCAAAACATTCAATACCTATTTGAATGCAGTTGCCTTGGGAAAAACTGATTGTGTCATTGAAATTTTTTAACCACACCGCACTTTCCTCGAAGCACGGTCGGGGAAAGGCAACTATAGACCCAGTCTCATCCAGGAGGAAAACATATCTGCAAACTGTCTCAACGAACGAACAAGCTGCCGATATTTTTTATGGGGTTATGACACTCTGGCAACACAGCAGCCCTGTATCAGTAGCCCATGGCTTATGAAATAACTAAGATTCTTACGTCCGTGGGCTATGGTAACATCGCAGGCATTAAGTTGAGGATTAAGTGAAAAATATTTCATATTATCGTCCAAATTCACAATGGAATTTAGAATAATTTGTGAAAATATCTATTTCGTCTGCGGTTTGTACTACTATTTATGTTAAAGATTTAGTTTATATAAAGAATTTACTAAAAAAAAACACGTAAACAACTTAAGTCGTCATCGAGCCAATTATGTCGTTTGAATTAGTGGAGGAGAAAGTATAACCGGTGTTAAAGTTTCGTTCATCAAATCCACGTTGTAGTACAACTCTTACAGCGTCTATGTGATACAAAGTAAGCACTGACAAGGTAGGCATTGCTCAGCTGCAATATCTCTACTGATGCTTCTGGTCGTTAATGTAACCTACCGTCCAAAATAGGTATGATTCGAGAAAGTCTTACTTGCAAAACTCATGCATAAAAATTAGGGAATTGGAAACCCCTTATCTCATTTCATTCTAACTCACATCAAAATCACCTCACACATGTACTTATTTTTGAAGTCAAATGTATGCAAACATCCACATTTCATAAAAGTGAGTGCATTGAAAAAACTCTGCTTCAGTGAAAGAGTCATACTACTTGTTTAACGATTTTCGTAACTATAATGCAGTTCTTCATTCTTTTTTGCATGATTGTGTTTCTTGACGAAGGACATTCCACGAAGCATTTCCTATTTTTGTTTGACATGGACGGAAACCTTGGAGTACACGAAATAAACAACCTTAGCCCAATTGCAGGATCACACACGAGGTAGTAAAATTCTTAGACTTTATTTTTTGCATTTTTAAACACTGTTTTCATTAGGAATGAGGCATCGTTGGTACCAGACGCACAATTGCCCAAAATGAGTGAAACTGTTACGAAATTTAATAAACCTGATGAGAACGAAGGTTTTCGTTGGATTGGTTGGCTATTTGAAGAATTGACTATTCCAAAACCAATACAATGGGAAGCGACATTACTCTTACTCTATTTTGATACATCAATAAATGAAACTGAAATCAAACTAAAAGATCAATCCTTACGAAGTTCTTCCGATTTGGATGCAATTATAGTTTATCCTTGCGAAGAACCGAAACTTACACTTCTAATTAAAAAAATTTGTAATCGAAGAAACCCGTAAGTCACAATGCTCACAATAACCACTTGGATATTCTTACATTTAATTCATTTATGGTTTTAGACTGCAAAGCGTAGAACTATCGAATTCAGATCACCTAGTTATTGCCGACTATTCGGGTCCTGGTTGGATAAGAGACACAACTAAATACAACTGGGAAAAAATTAATTTGTATATAAAGAACCAAATTATTAATTTCGAAATTCTTAAAGTGAAGATTCAGAAAAATAAGAAATCGAAACCTTCTTGTATTAGTTGTATTGTAAGGTCGCAATCGTAGGTTCCTTGCTTCTATACTATATTTATTACTTCTAGAATTGTACTTTATATAAAATAACAATCAGCAGTAGCAACGTATGTCTAGACAAATTACAACTTCAGTGAAGCCTAAAGTAGATGCCTTACACATAATAATTATTAAATTGCCGCAGTTATTAGTTGTAGATTGCCGTTTCCGAATTAGCCTCTCTAGTTATCATAACGTCACTTGAAGTACTTAAAGATTCAATATGAGTTTCTAGAAATTATTTGTAACACATATTGAATTTTTAGGTGTAGTAACTTCTACAGGAAAAAATGTTGTATTTTAGCGTTGTCCATCTGTCTTTGCTGTATGAATAACACTTTTTTTCATAGACTTTGACTAATTTGTGTGATTGCGTAGCTACAACCAACGAGCGACTCTGGAGGAAATGCAACAGCAGCTATATCGCATCTAAACTTAGCTGATTTTAATTCTAAAGTGTGTAGAATTCAATTGTTAAAGCATTGTTGAATGGATGAGTCCCCAGACTTGTTAAATCCTTGTAGACTCTGGAAAGGTTTCGAAGTGAGCCAAACTGATTTGCCTTTGGCACAACTAGGACTTTCACCGTCTGATTGATCACTCCTGCACTGGGACAATTTGAGAGTGAGTCAGTAAATATTCCAACTTTTGTGCTCTTTGGCGCCAAAGATTTGTCTCACTTCTCAGCCAATCCCATTTCGAGTTTTTACAACGGAATAATCAAAAGAAATTTGTAATTTTTTTAATCACAACGATCTCGTTTTTTAGCTTTAATAATTCAATTACTTAATTTTATTAGCTCAAGACTCATTCTTAGGTTTTAAAAAAATAGACTGGCTAGTTTTAGTACCGTTGTAAGGTATGGATTCTGAGATAAGTTGGAATAACTTTGATTAATTGAAAGGGTAGGCGGAGTGAGCGAGTTATCCAAATTATAAAATTCATTTTGGCTCACTTCGAAACAACACTTTTAACTTGTCTCAAATTGAACTGGTGAAAGTCCTAGTTGTGCCAGAAGACAATCAAATTGGCACAAATCGAAACAATCAAATTGGCACAAATCGAAACTTGTTCACTATTCTTATTATATGTAGAGGTTTAATAGCTCTAGTAACAATATAATGTTTTAGATTTTTAAGACTAGTGACCTCTCAGGATTCAGGAAACCATGAGGTGATACAATTGCCAAAACATGTTACAAAAACCTAGGAATTGCACCGTATGCCGACATTACTCTAATAAACCTATCTTTGATAAATTAGAATTCTTGAATCGTTAATGGGATTGTAGTGATCCAATCAACGTTGCACTATTTGCACAAGTTTTTTATTCCTAGTTATTTATGAATAGTAAAACAAAAATTATTGGTACTCGAGCACAACGTGTAAAATAATTTGGCAGATGCTCGTTGTAGAACAAGATCTCTACGGAATGAAATAACTACTCTCATGGCTAAAGTTTTGACGTAAAAATTTTTTTATGTTACTTTTCTATTTAGATCATAAGCATGAGTATATTCATTGTTAATTAGTAAACTACCTCGCTCTTCGTTTGGTGAGTAGCATTCTTCTGCAGAATGCTTGATGAAATGGCAGTACATATTCAATGAAACAAGGTGTGCATTATGAGTGAGTTCGCTGAATTATATCATTCCTAATCAATTCTACTAATGTTTAGCGACAATGAAACGTGAAAAATTAAGCCGACTATTACAGTGCACGATTTTATGGAAATTATATTTGGAACCCAGTACTTTTTGCTTTAAAATTCTAAAAATTCAATTCAACATTTGGTTGCATAAATTCTTCGTCATGCACAATTTGCTTTTAGTTCGGATTTATCATTGCACCACAATGCTAAAGGCAATTGCCTGCATAAGTGATAGACGCTGTTACTACTAGTCATTAAGGCTACATGCACATAGAGTCGCGACAACGAATTTGTCAAACGCGATTGGCGCAAAAGTATTCACGTAGTTTCGCGACGACGATTTACCCAANAAGTAAGCACTGACAAGGTAGGCATTGCTCAGCTGCAATATCTCTACTGATGCTTCTGGTCGTTAATGTAACCTGCCGTCCAAAATAGGTATGATTCGCGACAACGAATTTGTCAAACGCGATTGGCGCAAAAGTATTCACGTAGTTTCGCGACGACGATTTACCCAATCGCGATGTGAATTTTTAGATATTTTATCGTACCTAGGAAAGATTCACGCATATCTGTTCGAAACAGATATTTTTGTGACGATACGCGATTTTGTAATGATGAGAGATGGTGGTGAGTTGAAAAAAAATGAAACCGAGGAACGGAGTATGACCCCTGTGTGTGTTTCCTCTCCACTCAACAGAGAACTTGCCGACCCCTCTCTTTGCTTCTCTGATTGTCCGATTGCTTTGCATTATAACCATTTACTTTTTTAAGTAGTCTTCACTTTTTTATCTTAAATGAATTCAAAAATGAACACTACTTAAGAAACAGATGGGACTAATTTTTTATTTCAATCGCAATCGTAGAAAGCACCGAAATCGTAGTCGCAATTGATAAAAAGGACCTATTTATTGTTAAATATCATCGTTATTTCAGAGTAATCTTCTAGAAAAATTATACAACACTGGTCACTGGGTCTAAACCAGTAAACACTGGTTTAGTGGTCACTTATCATCTTTTAAGCAATCCACTAGATGACGGATAGTTTATCTTGTCAGCTCGCCAACCTCAATGCAAGAATGGTTTGAGAGAAAACATGTTTTGTCGTGCTCTACATATCTTCTCGTTTACTTTAACTCAAGAAAGTGAAACTTTGTCAATTTTCTCATAAGTGACTGATAGGTGATTCAAAAATTTTAAGTTAAACTATAAATGTACAGTTAACGCAAGGATCTTCTCAATAATGTGTAACAGAAAATATCTTTTTATTCCTTCAACAAACTCTAAACGCGTGGCGATCGCCGTAATACGTCATGATGACGACACAAGATGAGGCAAAAGTTACTAAATCGAGCGTTAAGAACCAGGCACGCTAGATTCGACGCATTTACAAGTCATGTGAAAACAAGCAAATCTACAGATCTTGTTTACCATGCGTAGCCTGCTTTCCCCGACTTGTCTTTCTTTCCAATCCTCCTCTAGCATTCTCCTCAACAATCCTCCAATTTTTGCCTAATTAAAAATTATTACAAAACTATAAAGTAACAATTTTTAATTCGACAAAATATTGACATCAGACGAGCTCATCTAATTGAGCTTGTGAAGAAAACCCAAGGCACGGCAAGAGGTAAATTCGGCATTTGTGTTCTGATTTTACAGGTGCATGTATCTAAACCAACCAGTTAAAAATGTGATAATTTGATACCCTTGATTGGATTAGACCAAAGGAGCAGTAATGAAAATTTTAAAGTTTTTAAATATTAATTTTTCATCTCAAAATTTTTTTTATTGTTTTTCTTTTCCCCAGAAGGGGCAAAATGACCGCTACAAATTTTTCCAAATATTAAATACGAATAACCGCCCCGTATAGCCTTCTTCTAGAGTGAACTATTCAGGTGATAGGATAAGACAACTTTTGAGAAACGGAACTATCCACCTTAACCTGAAGGGTTCACCAAAGAAAAAAATTTCATACGGTAGAGTTGTTCTTATTACGTGTTGCAAATACATTATAGATCTGTATTGTCCGTCCGTCCGTCCATCCGTCCGACTGTCGGTGTTCTAACTCAAAAACTAATTGACGCGTCGACATAGGGTTTTCGCTAATTGATAGCCTATGCACTAGGAACGAAAAAGTTCGAAGATGAGCCATAGCCGTCAATTCTGACCTATTTTTTTATTTTTTTCCAACTAAATTTTTGTCTTATGGAAATTTACATGTTAAATAATAACTCGAATATTTCGATAACCAATGAATGGATCGATATGGGGTTTTCACTACAAGATAGCCCATGCCTCAAACCCCACTCCGAGCATCCTGACAACATAACAACCTAACAACTTAGCATTACCCTACCGCATGGGCACAATCTTCACTCCACATTAAGCATAAAAGGATTTTGATAACTAGGCATCCTGTTGATATAACGATTTCGCGTTTCCACTCTCCATTCAACAGCGTAGAATCACTCATCTCAGCCTTTCTGCCAGAAAACATTCAAGTTTACCTCTCTGTAAAAATCGCCAAAGATCTGTGGATTATTAGAAATAATTGGAACACGACCGTCGAACCTAACCGAAAATTTCAAAATTCCTGGAAAGAACCTCAAATGAATTATCTTTCCTAATACTGTATACTTACTTTCACATTATTCTACCGACGAAGACAAGGCAAGTTTGAAATCGTCTACCGTTCAAGAAAGGGCTGCTTGAGTTGAGATTTGCCTTCTACTCCAGTTGAAACTCTATTAACACATGAAGGTTTTAAGATTTCTTGCAGTCTCCCACTTGGTGTTCTAATTTATTCCTCTCATTTTTCTTCCTTTACTATTGTTGTATATTAATATGGACAATAAGGTATTTCCTACAAAATTTGAAAAGGAAGAGTTTCAAGAAATAAACGTATTAATGATATCATCCTTAGAGGACTTCGTTATGGTGGATTCTCTCGCATCAGAGAACCCCGTGGCCTATTAAGATTCAAAAGAAATCACCTGGATTGAATGTCTCTAGTTCTTTGGACAAAAAGGAAATTTGAGGTTTGTGTCTACCTGTATCGTTACCTTTTCTCAATCCTACCTATCATTCGCAAAAAATTATCTTGGTGCTGTTGCTCTAATCGTCGAGGCAATTCCGAAAATACAATTTTCTAAATAAATAAAAGTAAATTATATTTTGTTCTACTTGCCTTGGAATCAACTGAAATTTATGGATCCGAAGGGCTTTGTTTGTTGAGAAAAATTTGTAAATTCATTCCCATCGCCTGTGGCGAATCACGAGCCACCTTCTTTTTAATGCAGAGAATCAGTTGTGCGATTCAGTTACGGTAAAGCAGCTTCCATTCTGGTAACTTTACCTTACTGAAAACATATTGAACAAATTTTTTATCTTTGATTTTTGCTCATTTTCTGGAATTATTTAAATTATATATATTTAAAAAACGGAAAATTTGAAAAGCATAAAAAAAGTTCTGCGAATTCCTTAGTTTCAACCAGCGACGAAAAAAGCAGGTTTTTTAGTTTAACCTTTTTTAGACGATACTGTATAATTCAAGGTTGCTATGAGAATTAATGTAGAATAGCATAGAAGGTTAGCCAATAGCTCTAATTTTTTTAAATAACAATCAACAAATAATAACACCAAAAGTTAAAAAAATATTATTTAGTTTACTGTATAAAATCTCAATATAAGATTAAAAATGGTATTCTGAATTTGCGCAGGTGAGCACATATTTCAGAAATAAAGCCGCATGGTTCACCAAGCACAAGATATAAACATAATATTGTATCCTTCGTGGGCAAAGGTTATAAAATTTGTCGTTAAAATTCAAATTATAAATTGTGCATTTTAATTCTAAATAGTACGCAAGCATTTTTTTTAATTAAAAAATACTCAGGGGAATTTAAAAGATTTTTTTTTAATTAACCTTGACAACCCATGCTTGGTAAAACATCTGGTTTCCGGCCGGCAACCAGAGTTCAAAAAAAAATTGAGTTATTGGCTAACCTTTTATATGCTATTCTACATTAATTCTCATAGCAACCTTGGTATAATTATTATTTCTAATTGCAATGAGAATTATTCAGTAAAAATCTTTTTCTCGAAATTTTTATATTAAAGGGTGTCCGGGAAGTAGAGGCACAACTTTGATAATGGTATGAGAATGTCGCCTAAAATGAAATATGTCTTCCAAAAATAAGAAATAAGAATCAGAATCGCATTTCGTACATAAAAGTGAAGTCTTGTTTGTGGTGACTTGGATTAACAAAAATGTCGAGAAAAAATGGTGAGATGTTTTCTGCGGAATTTTTCATTGCTACGAAAATTTCGTAATTCATGACAAGAAAATCACCATCTCAAAACTTGTCGCAGAGCGTATGAGTAAACTAATATTTTATGATGTTTTTAAGAGGTATTAGGGTCCTATTTAGACAAATTTTGAACCTCTACCAGGCCGTCATCCCGAGAAATTGTCACCACAGGAATTGAAGACAGTTTAGAAAGTCTTTCATCGTCACTCCAACACACCCGTCCTCATTGCAGCTAAACGATTAAATTTGACGAGGTCTACCAAGTCGGATATCAAAGTATACAAGCGGGTAATTAAGGCTAAGACCATTAAACAGTCTCTGAAATATGTGAAGGATAAGGAGCAGCGAGCGATGACCAGCCTTAGAAAAAGTTTCAAAATTGCGCGAAAGAAGTTTCTCGTCACGGATGAAAAAAATTCCGTTACATTTGACCATTTTTATTTGCCGGGCACAAAATGAGTGAATGCTTTGGATCATTCTACGTCGGATTATGAAAAAAATTAACCTAAATCACCAAATTCAGCAGAAAATATCTTGTTTGGCAGGAGATTGACGAAATTGAAAACGTTTCTGAGTATTTTGTTTCGGAAGGGGCGATGAACTAAAAAATCTACTTTCGAGAGTGGCTAAAGCAACGATTACTTTCTTTTATGCACAAACATCACGAATTATAACATGTTTTATTTTTTCTTGATCAAGCACGTTCACAATTCGCCACTACTGATGTAGACATTTTAAGTCAGAAAATTGTCTAATTTGTACCAAAATTTCTAAGCCCTTTAAACAAGACACAGTCAAGAGGAATTGAAAATTTTGGTCTATTTGCAAAAACTAGTACTGTCAGATAGCTAAACAACCAAAAACCATAGAAGGTTTCAAGCTAATTTGGAGCAAAATTTCCAAAGAAGCACCGAAAGGAGTAGGAAAAGAGGTAATGGGGCATGCCTACTAGAACCTTCGAGGAATCGGATTCAAAAAAGCCAGCAGGGCGATGTGTGACCTTTGACACAACGGTATATGTTAGTTAATATTTGTGACAAATTTTCAGTCCAGTATAGTTATTAGTTGATTTACAATCTCAGTTTAAAATGTGTGCCTCTACTTCCCGGACACCCTTTAAGTTTGACTTTATGGCAACCAAAAGACGAGAGCAGTCTACCGCAAAAGTTCTCAAACTCGCCAATGTTATAGAGATGGCACCACCTCATAAAACGTAGTGCCAACAAATAAAGCCCTAGGAATAATAATATACCGTATTTCCCAATTTAAGTCCCCACCCTGGAATAACTCCTCATAGTTAGAAGTATTTGAAATGATTAATCCCCAACCCCGAAGACTCCTCATGAGAAATAATTAAAATCGAAACTCATCTATTGAGCGAGATTTTACGAATCTTGTCAGATGTTTATAAATATTGAAATTTTTCTAAAATGATTTGAATTGCTCAATTCATTAACTTAAGTTGACATGAAAGTTTGAATTCATTGCAGTCAAGCCGAATCTAAAAATGTAGACTCGATTGAACAGATACATGAGCCTGATGAAACGGAAAAAGCAACAATGTTGAAAACTCACGAGGGATAAGAATTATATGACATCTCAGACTGTGAAACGGGTCTGTTTGAATAAAATTTCCCATATTTTCATTAAATTTTGGGTTTCAAATAATAACTCCCCACCCTTTCGACCATTCGAAATGATAACTCTCTATGTAAACTTAAATCAGAAAATACGGTGACAGTACAGTGCACGAAGGTTATAAGAGCTGCCCTCCTTCGCCTGGAAATGCTGCTCTTATAACCGTTTGTTCAACTAACAACCTTACAACGCTTATAAGAGCAGGATGTTCTTATAAAAAGCATATGGCAAAAAATTTTTTTTCAAAATTTATAATAAGAAAATCTATACTATAGTATAGATCTTAAATAAAGCTATCAACTGTAACTATCGTCGACAATTTCGTCAANAATTTTTTTCAAAATTTATAAGAAAATCTATACTATAGTATAGATCTTAAATAAAGCTATCAACTGTAACTATCGTCGACAATTTCGTCAAAAATTGCATTTGTTTAATTCTTATTTAAAGTTTTGTAAAGATTTTACAAGAACGACATTTCAACTGAGATGATTTCAAGTGGTACTTTTAGAAATTGAAGATGTAAAAAGATTATTTTTGTTTGAGATTTGACTTTTGCTCTTATATCCAACTCCCGCTTCAAAAATTACCCAGCAAAAGGTAGTTCTTATAACCGTTTTGCTCTTATATACGTTGTTCTTATAACGCGTTAATGTCCCATGCTAAATGCATTAGAGCAAACCAAACCCGCAAAACTCTGCTCTTATAACCCGAATGTTCTTATAAAGGATGCTCTTATAAAGGTCGTGCACTGTATTTGTAACTTTTTTTATAAATTCGAACTCTCCTAGTTACCAAATTCCGTCTCAAATGGTTGCCATGGTATTTCAAAATTTATTCCGAGCAATGCATTGCTCGGAATAAATTTTGATCCAATTTTATGAAACCGAAATTTCGAAATATTTGCAAAACTTGGCCCACTATATATCAAATCCAGAATCCTCAGGAAATTTTTTATTGACGGACACATCATTTACTGAATATGGATCCGCATTATATAAATCATACTAAAAATAATGCTTGTTTGGCACAATTTTGCTAATTTTTTAATAAGTTAGACTTTATTAGATCGTCTGAAATGGATGTCAGAATCATAATATACACTAAATTTCCGAACCATTGGCACATGACTTATTCATCCAAATTTGCGAAATTGGATTATTCTAAAAAAACCTCTACTTTGCCCATCTATGCATGCGACTTTGATGAAACTTTTGAGTATATTTTAGTCGATACTTCAGTTTGTTGCAAAAGTTGAATTCACTGTTTTGATTCATTTTTTGCGGTTGCGCAGAAAGTTGGTGGACTTAATAAAAATTGATCGGTAATAATAATTAAAGAAAAAATATTTTATCCAACTGTTTTCCTTTAGGTAAAGTTTATCCTAATTGATTCGGTTTCCGGTAAATATACTTAGCGGAGCGACAATGCCGACCTAGGTTATTTATAATTGATTTTACAAAAATATAAGTTTTTTGCTTGTTGCTAAGGTCTTTTTATTATAAAAGGAACCACTGTGCAATGAATTTTGCATTGGGAAAGTTTTTATTTGCTTACAAACAAACTTATCAACAACCAAGCAATTAAGGAAAAAATTTGTCAAATCGTGATATATCGTTAAGCCGAGGTCTTCAAATATTGTAAAATCACCTCACCTTATTGTAAACTCATTTCAAAAATTATTTAAAAAAATTATTAACTATAAATCCAATTGGGAAAATCTTCCCTCTATTTCAATTTTTCATAATTTTTCGCCATAGTAACCAGACAAACGGAGAGCCGGATGATATCCGTCATGCGGCTCAGAAATTTAATTACGGAGTAAGGCCTAACCTGTTTTAAAGGTTTCTTCTCCTACGTAGCAACGTTGGTCCCACCCTATAAAGCGAACCGACAATAAACAATCTAAAAGCACCCTGGCTTTTACGAATAGACATTAATTCATACAAACTGTGAGTTCACAACGTAACGCTTGCATTCAATGTTTGTAATTAAACAAACTTTTTATTGGTGCCAAATTATTATTTAGTTTCCAAAATTGGGAAATATAAGATTGAAAAATTATTCAAAGAAACGGAAAGTTCTTTTGCAATATATTTTATAGCTGTCATTGTTATACTCCATGGTGTATTTTCAATAAACGTATTTACGTGTAAAATTATGTGAAACAATGGTATCCAACAAACTTTACATTTTTCTGGTGCTGGTTATTTTTTTGCTTGCTGAAATACAAGTCTCAATATTGTGGAATTATTATTCGCAAGATGAAACATCAAATCGAGTAGGCGACAATTCAAGCAAGGTTTCAATTGCAGATGAAGACAGGAGCGGTGGCTTTTATATTCCCGTGATTTCTGCTCAAAATTCATCTGAAGCTGATACACCTATTACTTCAATTGAGCCGTCACTGTCATTATCCGAGATTTCTTCAATAGCGGCAGATAGAACATGGCTACTTACCAGAGAAACATTAATTTCTATGGGGAAAGGAGGAAATTCAACTCCATCTAAGGACGTGACGGAATTCCTCCTGCTTCTGCGCAAGCTCGCCCTCCTCAGCGTCAAAGAATTGAATAAACGAATCGAAAGTCAAGATTGTAGTCCCTGGTGGGTAAATCCACTATCAGTTAATGAATTAAGTGAGAAAATTGTTTCAAAACAAGTGACTCAGTACAAACTAATTTTTGAAGCACAACCTGGGAGGATCCCTTTCGAAACAACATTACTTCTGTTTCATCGCATCAAAAATGAAACTAACCCATATACTTCAAATGAGGTTGTCTTTGTGTCAGGGCGACGATTAGATACCGTCAAACATACAAGCTTACAACAAACTTGTGGCTCTATCCCTCGTCAGTTTTGGTCAATTTGTCTCTGTCCAGAAGAAAAAATGTCCGCAGAATTAGATACACTAAAACTTCGAGAAACATGGAGTAAAGATGATCCAGAGCTTGTCTATTGGCCTCCAAATGTCACAATGTTTGTTCCTGACTACATAACATTTGGTAACAAGAGTCTCTATCTCCTCTCACCAACAAGAAATACTGAATTCTGTGGACCAACCATCGATATGATTCTCTTCGTTAGCTCCGCCCCAGCTCACTTGGAGGAACGGAATGCAATCAGGGTCACATTTGGACATTTTACTTTTCTGGAGAAACAAAAAGTTCGACTTCTCTTTGGATTTGGAAGGATAAGCGATGAAGTTGTACAGGTACGTCCAAGTTAGAGTATCTTAAGAAAATGGTAAAAAAATATAGTGGAAATGAAAACACAAGGCTTGCCACTGGTCACTCCGAAGACCAATATGGCCTTACGTCTTATATCAAATTGACATGCATTTTGACAGGCAAATATCGACGAAGAGTTCGCAATGCACGACGATATTGTACAGGCAAACTATGTCCACAACTACCATAACTTGACCCTGCGTCTCTTGTCCATGTACAATTGGGTAGTGACTCACTGCAGATACAAGGCCTCTCAGATGCCTCGTTGGATACTTAAGACGGATGATGATTACTTTGTCAACATTCCACTTGCATTCCAAATCACACAAGCCAATCCAGATCTTCCACTCATGTAAACCAAATAGGTTTTTGATTATAATAAAAATATGCGGGGTGTTTAAAACCCAAGGTTAGCTGGCCAAGTCTAACATGGTGTTAAAAAGAGTGTTTGTTTCAGTGGAGACTTGACATGTCCTAATTACGCCGTTAGGAATATAACTTCTAAATGGTATACTCCAAGATACATGCAACCACCAGATCAGTATCACGGATTTTTACTCGGAACAACCTACTTGATTCGTACAGACATCTTGGAGCCAATACTCAAAGTTTCACTATCGAATCCAGTTAGTCACATGGATGACGTTTACGTCCTTGGATTATATGCACTAGAAATCGGAGTGACTCCACGAGACTCGTGGCTAATTGTTTTACATAATGAAAATCCTAACGCTTGTAGTATAAAACAGAAGGTATACAGTAAGGAATTTGAAAATTTATGACAAGAACTAAATAATCCATTTTGAACCTTTGAATTTGAATAGTTTGGTAAAAGATTTGTTTATTTTATTAGATGAATACTTGGGTGGAACATTCTCCGAAACTAATGAAACAAATTTGGAAACTCTTTCGGAAACCTGTTTCCAGTGAATGTAAACTGAATGATTTGCTCTTGAAGGTTAAGCCGTTGACACAAAAAAGAAAACAAAAGTGTTTATTTGAATAAAAATTATGATAAATAGAAATAAGGAGATTTATTATAGTCATCAGAATGGCTTCAGATTTTAGACAAACTTTTACTTAAAAAAATGATTAGTTTTGGACAAAAGTTAACATGGATGACTTTCTCGAAGGCATCTGGCAGAAATGAATCTTATGTAATTTATGGAGTTGTAATTTCTCCTAATAATTCAATGTTTTTAGTTCCAGTTTCGATTCACCACGAAATAGACAATTTACAGTGTATTTAGTTCATGAGATCTTCCTGTATTATAACTCAACGAGTACGCCTCACGCCAAATTTCTCTTAAATGCTTATTTCTATTGAAACACCATGCATGATACCCACCGTTGCTGATTAGCTGAAGTAATCAGATTATAATTATCTTCAAGCAAGAGCAACAGCTCATTAGTCGCTTTAAGTAAAGAGAATTTCTACACAATTCATACCATGGTCCAAGGTTGCTATGAGGAATTTTGACGTCTTTGATATCAAAGATGTTTTTTTGTAAATTTCTCATAGCAACCTTGCCATGGTCATTGTATTCGACGTGGCTGTCCAACTGCTGACCTCCTAAAGCCCGATGCAAACTTTCTCTTCTCCTATCGTTACTACAACAATTCTTTTAACTATTATTACAGTTAAGAAAATTTTGATTTAAACTTTGTCATTCCGTTACCTGGGCGTTCTCTTACCGATCTTCAGAGAAAATTATTTCTCCAAACAATCGATGCAAACATTCTCTTTACATTATTTGCTCGTAATTTTTCAAAAGTTGAACTTTTCCAACTTTTCGAAAACTAAGATACGAGTGAAAGTTAGTTGTTTAAACTTTATTTTGACAATTATCAAGAGAATGAGTAGAGAATTTTTTTAATCCGGAGGTAATTAGAAAGTTTGTATTCTATCATTGGCTACTAGTAACGGCAAGGTAACGTTAAAACTTTTATCTGCCAACGCAATGACAAAGTTTGCATCGGGCTTTAGACGTCTTACCTGATGACAATGGACTATTTTCATGGAGATAGGTAGAACGAAGTACGGAATTGTGACAAATTTCCAAAATAGTTATCCCGGCCCCTCATGTTTCATATCAGTAATCGAGCTTTCTACGATAGACTCGGCTAATAACTTGAATGAAGAGGCTTGCCGTCACATTGAACATTTGTTGTAATTAAGTTGAAACTAATTGAAGCGGTAGTAAAATGCCTTCTTAATTGTTGGTTTTTCGACTTTCAAGAACATTGGGGTTTATTGTATTAATATTTCAAAATAGTTTCAACAAATTAGTTTCATAATTTAAATAAAACTAATAAACTATTAATAAATTGGGTATAATTTCTGGTCTAGTTTTCCAAACAGATTATACCTAAGTTTGTTTTTTCTTTCGATCAATTTTCACATTATTAGAACTACTTTTTGAATTGATCAACGATTGAAATAACCTGGTTAGCATAAAGATTAATTTCACTGATACAAAAATAGCAACGCTGAGAGCTAATAAAATGAAAGCGTAGACATCTATGAGCCTTCGTTGGAACCAATGCTGATTCATCCCTAAAGGTCTCAACAGTCCGAGATCACTTCCTTTCTTTGAATGGCGCAACACAAACTCCGTCCACCAAACAGCAGTGTCCAGCGCATGCTCCGGACGGTCGCGATATATGTCAGAGATCATTTCCATTCTTGTTTTATACCTATGAAATCAATCTGTAGTAATTGAATTCATACAAGCTATTGATTGAATATATAGTGTAAATACTTACTTTGGGTTAAACATGACTTCCCGTAGACTTTCTTCTAAATTATCTTGACTTAAAGTTGACAATTCTAGTCTCCTAGCAACACCATTTCTCACCAGTAGCTCTGCATTGTAATCTTGGTCTACAAAACCAGGTATTGCAACAACAGGGACTCCGTAGTATGCAGCTTCATTAACGCTCAGCATGCCGCAATGAGATACAAAGGCTCGAATTTTCGGATGAGCTGAATTATAAAATGTCTGAAGTTAGTTATATTATAGAATTTTTTTCTAAAAATACTATTTTTTAAATTCATATCAAAATGTGTCAAAAATCTAGCTAAGTGCCAAGAAAGAATAATTGACAAAAATTGAGAAACATGTGGAAACCGTAGAAACCTTCATTATTAGATATTTTCACAAAAATCTTCCTAAAATTATGTAAATAATGATGTAAAAAATTAAATCTAAATTTTGTTACATATTTACAAAAATCAAAAAAAATATTTGCCTTTTCTATTAGATTCAAGTAATCAAATGAAGTTATAGAATATTTTTTCAGTAATAGTATTTTTATATTTCCAAAATTGATGCAATGGACTATAGTACTTCTGCGTACTTTCATCGTTGCTATTGGTTTTAAAAATCTTTTGTATAACTTTTTTTTTTGTTTATAAGGTTACAGATACTCAATTTCGCACGAAATCAAGCTTTTCAAAAATTTTTGCGTAGGATTCCGTTTTGAGGTTATACATCTTTCTATTTCGGGCAGAAATTTTCGATCAGCCAAAAAGTTGAAAGAAAAAGATCTTTTTTTGTTCGCTATGAGCTGCACGAACTGGAGTACCTGTTTCGCACGGAATTGTCTCCGCAATGAGGAGTTTTACCAAATTGGGGCAGAAAGAACAAGGTGGCAAATAAAGACTCATTTGAAAATAAGAGCAAAGAGCAAGAGCATCAGTAAAATCAGAAATTTTCTTTCCTCGTGTGTATACTCAAAACCGAACTCTTAGCCAAATGGTTGGGATTTTGTTTACTATTTCACCCAGGAATAAAATTTTCACTATGAGCAGTATTAGAAAGTTTCGGGTGAAAATCTTGTGTGTAACCTTAGCCTGAAAATTTAAAAAAATTACCTAGTTTAATAGCCATGAAATTTTTATTATCGCACGATAAATAAAATCGAGCAAGATTTAATGCTTCAAAATCATCATGCAACTTCTTGCGCAAAATTTGATGGAATTTTTGGGTAGAAGAGATGACTGTGCCCGCATAAAATTGGAACTTAAGATCATATAGGAAATTGTCCAACTTATATGTAAAAAATCATTGAGTAGAAGTGTAGACAGTGTTTTTGTTCGTTTTAAAATTAAAAAAGTGGGATCGAGTCAAAGAACTTTTGACATTACAACTAAAATGGCTCCTCATCAAGTACCTGTGGAAAATGGACATAATAAATGAAGCAACAAAAATAATCAAATCTGGATCTAATGCCCTTACAACTTTAGCAAAGGACTTAAAAATTAACCATGAAAACTTAAGAAAACTTAGGTCTAATAAACATACTCGAAATCTTGGCACTCATCCGCGATCCTTCATAACTGGAGTACAACAAAATCATGTACATATACCAGAGCATCTCCTAGATTTACTAACTATGAACAAAAATTCTGAATCAACAAAAATCATGCTACTAGACTTCTGTTTCAAAACAACTGAATGAATGCATCATTGACAATTTTACTAATTCATGCGACTTCTCGTGTATTGAATCTACTATTAATCCGGATACCTTTTTAAGCTAAACAAATAATTAATTCAACCTTTTTGACAATACTATATTTGTCTTAAATCACTATAATAAGTTTAATAACCATCATTAATAATCTTATATCTTAAATTATTTAATATCTTGAATCACTAGAAGTATAACAACCTGAACGAATGTAAACAAGGCACTTCTAAGTACTAATAAATAAATAAATAAATAAATATATGATCTTATGGATTCCTATACAGTGTGCATAGTTAATTTAAAGTCTTAGGGAAGGGAGTTATGACCCATACTCTTTGCTGGATAAAGCAGGCGCCTAAATATTACTAGTCAAATTACATCGTAGGGAATGGTTTTGAAAGAAATTTTAGTTTCGGAAAAACCATCATTAATATGAATTTTTCAAAGCATGAATATAAATTTTTCTTTTATAAAAGTTCTAAATTAATCATATTTCCAAAAAATATTCAAATTTTTGTCTTTTTGCAAATTTTTCTTAAAATGAGAAATATCATGCTAGATATTAAAAAAAAAAATTTTTATCGAATTTCAAATCAGAACTACTTTTTACAAAATTTGGTCAGAACAAAAAAAAATATGAATAATTTCTACTAAAACTTGTGATTTGGTGTATATTGTTTATAAATCATGTAGGGTAAAATAATTATTGAATATTATATTTTGTTACCAAAAGTGATCATTTCTACTTGAAAATTTTCATTTTTCATATTAAGATAATCAATCTTAGGAATGCAAGATGTTAGTATTTAAAAAAAAATTAAATTATTTTAATTATACAGTAAAGTTCGGTTATAGTGACTCCGTATGGAGACGCAGGATTGGTTCAGTATAGCCGGAGTTCATCATATCCGTATAGTGAACGTATAGTGAATAGCCGTACATTTCAATAATTGTTGGGGTCCGACGAAGAATAAACCACCTCGGAATTGAAGATTGTTTACAATGATTATTTCTAAATCAGTAAACAACAACACCACGTATATGTCGGCTAATATTTTAGTAAAATTATTTATACTCTTATACCCGGAGTTCAATGCCCACTTACTACTCCATTTCACCCCATCTTAAATCGAAACCAAAATAATTCATTGATTCAGTCTGATGCTGGAATTTGGACAGAGAAAGTCAGAATTAAAATAAATTCAATGAGGATTTGGCTTAGTTTTTCGGAATTGCGTCGCCTTAACTTATAAAAAATTTCCAAATTATTTAATAATTTAATTAAATAAATCATTAATCAGAAAATGAGTTATATAAGTCATATAGAAAATAAGTTATAAGCGCACTTTGCAAAAAGTTACATCTAAGTTTACTGTTTTGCAATAACCTGCCAATATTCAATATTATATTATCCGCAGGTTATGTCAGGGTCACACGGGTCAACCGTATATATATTTTTAATCAATATATTATTTCTTGCAATTACAACTACGTTGATTTGGTGCAATTATATTTAGCTTTAATTCCTTGACATTTGACCCAATAACAGAGCTCATAGAAATATTACAGTATTAACAAAGTAACTTATAGAAACCTCTACTTGTGCCAGATATGGTTTAAATTCTTAACCTACATTCTCAACCATCATTGCTTTACCTGACTATAGAAATAGTGAAGAAACCTGACCATATCGATGTCTAAAAAGCTATTGGGTAGCAATAGGCCGTGGTTACTGAAGTTCAGATGTCAGCTTATCACCTACAAATTAGTATGAGACTTATTTTAATATTAGGCCTGATGGAAAGTGTACTAACTTAAAGGATATAAGCAAAGACAGATCGGGGTTCAACTCTTACCTGATGACCTACGAAATAGTCTTAGATTTTTTAAGTTTGATATTGTGTAATTCTATTCGCACTGAATTTAACTTTATCTAATTTATAAAAAAATGTAAGCTTAATTAACTTGCCGATATTTGGAGAATTTTTTCTTTTCAAATTGAAATCCACTAGACAACCATCCAAAAATTATCAATTCGGAGGTGGTTTATTCTTCGTCGGAGCAGTTGAATTGTTCATTATATCCAAATATTTTACTATAAATTCAGCTACGTCGATGTAGAGAAGTACTGGATGACAAAAATTTGCTTAACACTGAATACAGTTATGTTCTAATGATAAAGGTCCCTTTCGGATTTGTGCTATTGTTGAGCCCGAAAAAAATACAACTTGGCATTCGTTTTGGGATGCAAAATTTTTTTCTGGTATAGAAGAACTAAAATAGAAACCAATAGGAAAGCTTTCACAACAATGACACACGCTAGAGCGAAGTATTTAATTTTTAATGTTTGAGACTCTTAGCACGTGATGTAAATGGAGAATATCTTATAAACAAATTATTTCATACTTTGCACTGGCCTAGGAAATTCAACTAAAGTTGAGTTGAATCTTCATTCGACTCGCCTTAAATCCCACTTTTCTGTAGAACACTGCCACACCTATTTGAATTTAAAATAGACAAACATCGAGTCAGTAATGCATAGATACATGCATAAATGGTGCTTCTGTCATTTTATCAAATGAAACTTTATTTAAATTCTTAAGCTGTACCTACCCAAAACGAATTTGGGTAGGAACAGTTTTCTACGTTGAAAATTTCAGAATTTTCGGAATCGTTGTTTTTAATTCTCTGGGAATGCGAAACTTTTATACAATAAGAATTGGCCATAAGATCACACTTATTGGTATACATCTTGAAAGTAGAAGATAGGGAGAAAGCTTGGCAACAGGGCATAATGACGTTATCATCATGGGAAAATGGTGGGAACATGCACGTTAGCGGTGCGGTACTTTTTTAGTGTTTTCTGGAGCTATGCTCTTAGGATTATCCGTATTACTTTGAAGAGATGTCGTACATAACCTTACTTCCAACCCACGTCATTTTGACAAATTGCATTTTTGTGTGCAGATTGTTAAGCACGAAGTTACTCCTAAGTCTGATTTCATTCAATGAGAGTCTTAGATTCAAAGGTTAGTGAATTATTTTGCCATTTTGTCAGACACAAATTTTAAAGTGACCAAAGCATGACTCGGAAATTCACGCGGTTACCTAGGCCATGATTTATAAATGAGTGACTCAGACTCACTATAGAATAAAAGAGGATTATATTAATTCATGTATCTTCAAACTCTGAGACAGTGACAGTGACTCAGAGTCACATATAGCACGGAGAGTCACGAAGGACTTACCTCAGAGTCACAACCCGTCACCTTATAATATTAAATTGCATTAGTCCGTCAGTTTCGCTACAGTGTTTTGTTCATAAAATTCAGAACACTAATAGTGCAAAAACATTATAAGAAGACTTTACTGTATTTGTATATATTGGACATGCACCATTGTTTTTGGTAGAAAGTATTTACTAATTTAATAAATTTAATTAAATTTTTGTATCAATTTTGGATGGGTACGACATTTATCCACGGAAGGTAAGGAAGACAAGATTTATGAAATTCTTCGTCCGTCAGCATTTGTTAAGTTCAAATCGTGATTTTGGCGAAACTGTGCACAATATTAATTTGTTTTCTTTTTGGAGGAAACAATTAACCAATAAATCAAAATGAATTATAATATAATTACGGTATTATCTCGGAGTCAATACGAATTGGTGTATGTTTAAAGCGTCGTTTTCCTACATTTGTTATACATCCACTATAAATTAGCAAGAACCGTTTTGTCCTATTTCGTTCCAATTTTTGTTAAATTATTTTCACATTAATTGATAAAAAAGAACATTATGACTGTTGCTCTGGCAACAAGACAAACGTGACTGAACACTTATAATCAACTCAACAAAGCTCTGTAATAACAGCGGGCGTTGTAATCAGTCGAATACGGCAAAAACTGTGAAACTCGAAAATAACAGTCAAAGTGGCAAAATTCAAAAACAAGTTTATGATAGTTTCTACGTTCAATTATTTCTAAGTCCAATTGTTTTCGTGTTGGTGTAAAGTATGTCCCGAACAAAGAGGGACAGCTGTAGCTCTACTTTTTCCTAAGTGCTAAATGTAGCGAATTGAGCGGGTTAAAAAATGGGATCCCTAGCTAACGTACGCCAAATCAACATCCTTCAACTCTTTCTTTGTACCCCGAGCTGGTGTAGTTATTAGCTCTTTTTTGAAAAACGAATGCTAAGGACAACTGAATTTATATTACAGTATACTAAACAATTTGTACGCGGTACTGTAAATAATTCAAAGTACTGAAAATGTTTGATTTGTACATTTTAATGTGAAAAGATTTTGTATCTAAACAGTTTTCACTTTTTCCGGTTGTATAATTGCATAATTACTGGGCCCAGCAAAACTCCATAGTTTGGCATGTAATTTGGCCCAAAAACAGGCCTTATCCGAAAGGGCTCTCATGTAGAGTCGACGCTTCCATCATTTTTTCTTAAACTCCCGCAAGACTAATTTGGGTACAATTTTGACTGATTTTGGTAAAGTATTTTGGTCCCTCCAATTTAACTAGCCCTTGGCTTTAAAGCTTGTTTCCCTGGGTCCGTAGGCTAGTTGTGTTGGCAGGTAGGAAGAGGTGTCTAATATGTTTTAAATTGGAAATGGTGGATCACAACTGTCCACCAACAAAAGGAATTTTCGGTTTGATTTCTGTAAGGTTATTTTCTATTTGAAAAAAAAATTAAAGAATTCATCCAAGTTTTCTTATTTGCCTTAAGAACATTAACGTGCACAAACTTTTAATTACTTTTAAATCATCGTGAGTTTAGAAATATTGCTACGATAATTGGGTTCTATTTTTCGGATCAATGTCTTCATAAAATGGCTGAATATCCTAAAGCTTTCTTCTATAGTTCTTTCCTTAGTGATCATAAAAGAACGTTCATTATTCGGATGAGTTTTTGTTGAAACATAATAACCAAAGCAAGTGAGTTATAGTACTTAAAATTTAAAGAGAAAATACAACTTTGCTAAAACTCTCTTGACTCACTCACCTTCTCCCAAAAACTTTCGCAAGAATTTGCATAATGTAATTGGAGATTAAGAAACAATTCCTAACGCAATATAAGTTACAAGAAAAAAGTTTTTTTTTTGCTCAAATTTTTTTTTCATGCCAAACAAGGAGAGGAAAAAAATTAGAGAAATATTTTTTTAATAGATTAGATTTTAGTTCGGTTTAAAATGTTTGAGTGATTTCATCACCATTTCCGTTAATTAAATTGCAAATACTATGATAAATTTGTACCTAAAAGCAACTGCTGTGGCGCCCACGGTACCAATAAAACGTTTCCTGAAGCTGCTTCCGAAAATCCTTTACTCCATTTCAAAATGAATCCAATTTCTGGAAATTTAAGTGACATCATCTGAACCAGATCGTAAAAAGTATCATCTGACAGTTTGAATGCTGTTCCAAATGAAACGAACACAAATCCATTTTTTTCAAATTTGGATACGAATTCATTGATTTCCTGGAAAGAAACTCAATTGTAGACAAAGTTCAAGATTCCAAATAAGTAAAGGAAAGGAGTATTAGAATTATGACAGAAGACACTTGATTTTCAATATAGGGTCATCTTAGCTAATTGTGAATTTTTTTTTCACTTTTCCGAGTTCGGCTCAAAAAGTATATGGGAATAAAGGTTTTTCCTAAAACATTTTTTGACAAAATTTATTCAAAATACGATTCTCTATCGTTGTATGCTTTTTATTCAAGTAATTCCTTTGTCCGGAAGCCTGGAGTGATTTATTTGCAGATGCGAAACTACTTTTCACAATTACCAACAAAAGTGTACAAATTGTGAAAACTAGGTGTGGTAATTGTGGAAAGTTAGATAATAGAATTAATTTACGGTCATTCCAACTTAAACTTTATTCAAAAGGTGATAGAGGACATCAGACTGATGTTGATAGTGAAAACTAGAACATGNTCTTCAAAAGGTGATAGAGGACATCAGACTGATGTTGATAGTGAAAACTAGAACATGATTCGCTTTTCTAGGTATTTATGGGAACCATGTCTTTCGTCCCTTGGATTATTGAGAATTTTGAGTAGAAAACTCAAGTCGTTGAGNTGTGAAAACTAGGTGTGGTAATTGTGGAAAGTTAGATAATAGAATTAATTTACGGTCATTCCAACTTAAACTTTATTCAAAAGGTGATAGAGGACATCAGACTGATGTTGATAGTGAAAACTAGAACATGATTCGCTTTTCTGGGTATTTATGGGAACCTTCTGGGTATTTATGGGAACCATGTCTTTCGTCCCTTGGATTATTGAGAATTTTGAGTAGAAAACTCAAGTCGTTGAGANGGTATTTATGGGAACCATGTCTTTCGTCCCTTGGATTATTGAGAATTTTGAGTAGAAAACTCAAGTCGTTGAGACCATGCCAAAAACATTGGGATTTAAAATTTCACAATTGCCACACTGAGGGAACATGAGTGCCCTCGTCGTCGTCCTCATCAACCCGTCCCAATTTGCTATTTTCCTCATCTCTTTTGATGATACTTTAACTAAAGTCGGGATATTAGGAACAACTCTCCCTCGGATTATATCTTCAGTCAAATGAAAAAAAATGGTTGCCAAAAAAGGGACACTGAATTTGGTGAATATGACGGCGGAATCCGTATTGTCGGCGCACGATCTGTGATACAAAAAGTAGAGTAGCCTATGCATTTCTACACTGGACCATGGGTCTCCTTATTTCACAGGAGAGTTTTTAACTCATACTTGTCATTGTTAAATTAAGATTAAATTAAGTCTTTTTCAACTCAAGGTCGGTAGTTTTATTTTGNAATCCGTATTGTCGGCGCACGATCTGTGATACAAAAAGTAGAGTAGCCTATGCATTTCTACACTGGACCATGGGTCTCCTTATTTCACAGGAGAGTTTTTAACTCATACTTGTCATTGTTAAATTAAGATTAAATTAAGTCTTTTTCAACTCAAGGTCGGTAGTTTTATTTTGTACTTCTACTATGAAATCACTTTGGGCATCTTTATTACGTTTGTAGACTATTATAGGTTATTTTGTTTGTAGACTACATATTAGGGCTAGTAATAGATCCGTGGTTTTGACNTAACTCATACTTGTCATTGTTAAATTAAGATTAAATTAAGTCTTTTTCAACTCAAGGTCGGTAGTTTTATTTTGCACTTCTACTATGAAATCACTTTGGGCATCTTTATCAGGTTTGTAGACTATTATAGGTTATTTTGTTTGTAGACTACATATTAGGGCTAGTAATAGATCCGTGGTTTTGACCATTAGTGTATCATTGCATCGATAAATTGGGTACGAAGCCTTAAGTTTTGGTTAAATCAAATAACGATTATAAGGACAAATTACTACCTATACTAGTCGAATTGGAAGATGAGGTCATTCACCTCAAAACATTTACATGAATCCATTCNTGAGGTCATTCACCTCAAAACATTTACATGAATGAATCCATTGGGTAATTTTAAGAACTCGATATCCGGTAAACGCAAAATCCTCACATTCCCTTACATACACACACCTAATTGAAAACAGTTACATTCAAAAATTTACTAAAAAATTTTTATAATGATTACCGGAGTTAATGTCTGGTTAGCAATGGAACAGTGTAAGCCTCCAACAGGAATTATATTAGGTGGAAGTGATCTCGCATACTCCACTGCAAAATAAGTGTTAACAAACATTAGACTCATTTTCCTTTGTAATTCTTCTACTGGTGGGACATTTTGATCTCGGAGACCATTTCGTATTGTTGTTGTAAGAGCAGGGTAGTAGTCATTGGTCATCAGAGAAAGATACATTTGTAAAGTGAAAACAGTATTGTAGACTCTTTCAAAAAATCCCATTTCTTGTGTGTAGTTGAGTCTGAAATCAGGTATCCAAGATGATTCTGGTGGGACTCCATAAACATCATGTTGCCATGCAAAGAAAGATGTTGGATTGAACATTATATGTGGAGCTTTAAATTTGTACGCAAGACCAAGAACACAGTCACTGTAGACAGCATCAATGACAACAAGTTCATAGGAAGATTTTTTCATCCAATCTTGAACTTGAGTATTTTCATACATAATTTCACATAATTGAACAGCAACAGGGTAAATATATGTAAAACCATTGGGTGCATTTGGAACACGATCGGAGTCGTCACCAATAGAATTTAAAATTCCCGACATCATTTTAACTACGGATTTTGGATAAAAGTAGGTAATTTTCGGATGATTCATTTTTAGTTCCAAAGATGATAGGTAGGTGACGTTATGTCCATTTTCTACCATTCTCACAGCCAATGAATGTATAGCTATGTGATGACTGTAACTACCAATAATACATGCAAAAAGAATATTTGCAGATAGAGCACTTTGAGTTATAACAAAAACTAAAATAGTTATAAAAGTTAGATGACGAACCATTTTCTAAAAGTTTTGATTAAATAATCAAATTATATAACTTTTCAAGTTGTTAAATCTGATTTTGATACGTATAACCTAATTTAGTCAAGTGTAAACTTCACTTGTAATACGTCTCCTTAAGCTGTGGATAGTCTCAAACTTGTAGTTTAGACTAACAGTTTTATTTTATTATAAAACATTCACTATTATATTGTTGATTTTTTTTTATAACCCAAGGCCTTCTAGTCAATTAAAAATTATAATATAAGCTTCTAATATTTTTATATATACTTGTCGACTACTTCAGTTGTATCTAATCCAAGGTAATCAAGCGTCTAATTTTCAAACTTCGTTGACATAATAAAAACTTAACCAACAGTGAATTCACACAAATTTAATCATTTTTCTTCATTAATCACTACACACATTTCATTAAAATCAAACATTTATTTCAATAATTGACAGTTGTGTAAGATTTTGAGCAAACGCTACATGTTAAAAAAAAGATACCCTTTTAGTTATTTTTGCAATTCGTTATTCTTTAAGCAGGTGTACATTATGTACTACAAATTCTCATTTTTTTTAAAGATTATTATTAGAAACCAAAAAGATTTTTATCTAAAATACTTTGACAGGAAGTTACAACTATGTAGAGAAAAAAAAATTAGGATGATTTTACACTCTTTTACATTTTAATGTCTAATTTTAAACTAGATATTTTCATTCAATTCGAGTGAAAAAAAAACATGACAATAATTGAAGCTGCTTGTTAGTAACATATTATATGACATTTTTTTAGGAATAGACAGTTTTTGTTTACAATTTTGAATTCAAAGGTTATAGTTTTTTTTTCAATTTTAACACTTGGTTCTAATTTGTAGTAATTTGACTATTTAAAATTATCTTTAAAACAAATCGATAAAATTTATTAAAAAAAAATTACTAAAGTGAAAAATTAAAACAAAAAATTACTAAAGTGAAAAATTAAAACAAAAAATTCAAAACAAAATTTTAGTTTTGTACATAGTATAATTTGGGTTGAGAATACCATCTATTGAATATTATTGTAACTATATTTCTCTTCGTTATTTCGCCGTAAAAGTTTATTTACATCAAATTAAATTGACTTCAAATTGACTTCACGCAACNGAATATTATTGTAACTATATTTCTCTTCGTTATTTCGCCGTAAAAGTTTATTTACATCAAATTAAATTGACTTCACGCAATCTTAAGTAATTAGTTAAAAGTTAATTGAGTAAAGCAATTAGTTGAGTTAATTGATTGCGTAAATGAGTCAATACGAATTTTAACATAAATGTCCGAAATTGAACATATGATGTCAAAAATTTTAGAAATTATTTACATAAAATTTAAATTACTTGCTATAAAACTATGTTTTACATTTATGATGAGCAATACTGTTATTGTTACACACATGAGCAGCGACTTGCAGCTGAAAAATTGTTCTAACCGATATGAGTGAGGAAGCTGGACAAAATCATGGAGAGGTACAATAAAGTATGAAATAAGAAAATTAAATCCACCAATCGAATCACAAGATGCATTAATTATAATAATTATAACTAAAGTCTATTCTATATAATCAACGACATAAGCAACTAACTTTTTTGAACAATATAATTTAGAAGTTTTGTTGTGGAAGCAAAATCTACTTGTTCATTGTTCGTGTATTTGAATGTTATTTCATTGTAATAATGAGGATGAGTTTTTTTGGTCACGTGGTCATCGAGTTCGAAACTGGTTACTCATAATTTTATAAATCCTACAAAAGTTTATAAACTTTATAAAGTTTGTTTTTATTATTTTTTTTTATAAATTTTACTAAACTTTTATTTTTCTGAATCTAGTTCTTTTTTTCACGAAAATTTTGTAACAGTTATAACCTTTAGAGCTGATTTTAAATGAAAATCTGTCTAATATATCTATCTACCTAGATACAAGATGTTGCAAACTAAAAAAACAAATTTTTTTCTGAAAATAGCTCTATGCAAAAAAAAAAAATTTTTTTTCGGTTACAAAACATTTTGAGCAAAATAATAATATATAAATATGATCAAATTAATGAAACAATGCTAAATGATGTGAATAGCTTAAAATTTCTATTCCTACTTTTTACCATACTGAATCCACTATATTTTAAGAACTCTGCCAAACCAATGAATTTTGGCATAAATTTTAACTGGATTCCGTCATTCAGAGCCAAATTGGCTCTTAAAATTAACAGGATGACCTCACTCATGAAATCTCAAACAAAAACAATAAATGGATCTCGTCTTTGAAATGTTAGGAAAGGGCTAGTCATTTCGAGCTTATAATTTTCTAAATTGTAACTTGACTCTAATAATCCATAATTTTTAAAATTTTATTTCACAAACAAAAAATAATTATTTAACCCTAAGGTGTCTGAAGTAAGTAATGAGACACGTGTCACACTTATATGTGGCAATCCAATAGTAACCGTTTTATTAGGTTAAGTCAATACATCCGCATGCTTAAATTGATAGAAAGCTTAAGAATAATTTTTACAACGAAAGAAATTTTATTTTTTAATTCGCGGCAGGCTGAATTGGAGCGGATTCAGTTCCAGGTTCCATTGAAGCACCCGCTCCACGAAATCCACCAGGTCCAAACTTCCGAGCTATAAATTATCATCAAAATACTTGTTTTAGTCAGTGAAATTTATAAAAAAAAAGTTTAAAATTTTGCATAAATATTTCGTAAATATACCATAGCACAATTTGCAGAAGAGTTCTCCCTTATGTTCGGAACAGAGCGTTGAATCCAATGGCTTTCTACAGGATCCACAACGGAAACATTCTGTTAAGATTCAAAAAAAATTATACAAATATTTTACGAAATTAACAACCTTTGTATTCAAAATACAGAGTGTTTCAAAATAACATTAATAATTGTCATATTTTTTACAAAATAGACAGTATATCACAAAGATTAAGGTTTTGAAGTTATTTTGTTTGAAAACATTGGCGCATGTGTAATGAATAAAAAATTTCCTGCCTTTGTGCCATTTTTGTCCACCAGCGTTTCTCTCCTCTGCGGCATATACAGACTTGCCACATTTCGGGCACTTGGGATGTTCTACAGCTTTGAATGGCATCTTGGAATCTAACTAATAAAAATCAGTCAAGTTATCACAAATTCACAAATTTCAAAAATACTTATATACGATTTTCAATAAAAACGAGGTAAAAATTGATGGAAATAAAAATTGAAACTATAGAATTTATCCTCTCTCTGACAGATAAATGTGATAAGTGTGAAATAATTCTAATATCACTTTATGTATAATTTGTACAGTTTCAATAAAAAAATTTTTGTTCCTTACAATAACAGAGCACACTTCCAACGAATTACAAGAACTGGCAGGAGCAAAACTCGGAGTGTTAATTTCCTGTCTCCAGATGCCGAACAGAAAGAATCAAAAAAAAACGAACCTCTTGGATTGAAGAAGTAGGTGAAAAGCGTCAGGTTTAAAATAGAAATGTACAAATATAGGAATAGCAAAATTTGTGGGTATGTGGGAGTTGCATGGTCTCGATTGCAGAATATAAAAAAAAACCTACAAATGTAAGATGAAAGCGGAAGACAACCTTGCAGAAACCGAATGGAGTGAGTTCGGGTCGTCTGCAAAATTCAACACTTTTAGATTTTGTTTGAAGCAATATAGGGTGGTGAAAAATTATTGAATAATGTGCCTTAAACTTATGGGTGGACAGTTTTTAATGAAAATTATGAAGATACCTAGAAAAAAAAGAGGCGTAAGTTAAAAAACACTCGTAAAAAGTTGCTAATTTGTTTAAAGTTAGTTTGATGTTGATTTACAGATGCATCCGGTATCAGTTGTTAGGTTGAGTTTACAGCGTGGTTCATAAGTATGTTTGGGTTTTTGAAAATTGATGCCACTTTATTGATACAATTGAAGTTTGGTTTTTGACTCATTAAAAAAACTAAATATCACGAAAAAATATTGGTCACAATGCCAAATGTTATAGGCCACCATTACTAAGGTCAATTCATGATCAAATTGAAAATTTTAAAATTAGTAGTAATATTAGCAAGTTGAGTTTTCCTGTCAACATCTCAAACAATCCATTTCAGCACTTCCAAAGTGCTGAAATGAGTGTTTATTATATGATTCAGACTAATTTTTTTTCAAAATTTTTTTATATGAATTGCAATCGTAGTTTCAAAATTTTTTGAATTTGATCATGGATATACCTTAGTAACGGTAAACTTTGAGTTATGCAATTTTGGCTAAGATTTCTTTTGGATATATAGCTTTTCAATGAGTCAAAAATGAGACCTATTATGTTAACTTAATAAGAAGTTATAAATTTTCAAAAGTTTTTCACATTTTATTAAGGACCACACTGTACATACGATTAGGTTGACATTAAGTAACCTAATTTTTTAATATATTTTATAGTTTTGTGGCATACATCCAGCTCTTTCAATTTCCCTCAGAAAAATAATCAGACACAAAAAGTTCGATAAGTGAACATATCAAAAAATACACAACGCTCCAGGCTATGCTAACGGAAATTACCGTCTTAACCATTTTGCTTGCCGTATTTTTTTTCATTTATATTCCTAAGTTAATAATGATAAAAAATGAGACAAGTGAATGAAAATATATTCAAGAAGTTTTAACATTAGTCTGAAACAATTTGTTTGCTTCGTTGGAGTATATTCCTTTATCCATTTCGTTTATCCATAACTTTTTTTTAATTTTTACACTAATTTTGAATATTTTATCTCAACTTACGTATATTGTTAGATTTCTCTACGTTTCTCTAAACTGTTGCGCTTCATAAATTATGTTTAACATGCAATAAGCATTCAAATATTTATATTCATAGAAATACGCACAAGTTCTAACCAAAATATCTAAATATTATGAATGGAACTGCAGAGATTGTTTAAACTAAAGGGAATTTTATTTCAATGAAGAGTTAATGAATTGGTCGACAGGTGTAAAGGAAATACAAATATTTTATAGAATCTAACCAAAAAAGTGTATGTTGTGTACATATGAATCTCATACAATTAGAACGACGGTTTCTACCGAACACACTAATAGTTACAAATTAAATAGGTCAACAATGTGGGATGGTAAAATTTCAATTAAATTTTTGACCATTGTCATTAATTTTACCAATGTGTTTTAACAGGAGGTGTCATCAACGAATCACGATTTTGTATATCAAGTTGACCAAAAGTAGGGTTATATAAAATCTCACGCTTTCCAATTTCTTGAAGTGGTCGATAATTATCAATCATAGGTTTCCCGGCATAATTTTTCATTACTCGTCGTAAAATTTTAAGCTATAAAGAAATATAAGTAACTATATTAATGTATTAAAAATACAATTGTACAAAACTCATTTTTGGTCATATTTGTATACTTCCGTACCTGGTCTCGTCCAACTCCAACAGTACTTATAAAGACAAGCCTTCGAATTTGTTTCCCACATGGTATGGTTGAGTAGGATCCTGTGTATTCATAATGCTCCAAACTTGTAGGAAAAAATTTAGCCATTTCTAGTGGACCATGAACTTGTTTTATACGACCTGGTTCAGCTAAACCAGCTCCTTGTCGGATGATTGGATCCAAATAGTCCTTGTTGAAACCAGTAAACTGAAATTTTTACAAAAATTAAGAGTTTTGTTACCAAGTCAACCTAAAATATAAGAAAACTTTTGACAAAAAGCCCATAGTCTAAACAGTCAAGCATTCGTGCTAAATAATGGGCTAAACAACAAACTGACGACTTTGAAATTTAAAAAATAAATGGAATTTTAAATTACATAAAAACTATAACTCAAAATCACAAGAGGTGGGTGAGAATTTGGTTATTTGTCTTTTCTACTATTAGTAATTATGATATCTTTCAAATTTAATAAAAAGTGAGTGGGTTTGCCAAACAAATAGTTCAATTAAATTTTAGGTTGACTGTACATCAAAGAGAATGCTTGCTATCATGACACCAAATTTTTTTTTCTCCGCTTCTTTCATAGATTTGAGAGATTTTTTGTAATGAACCAATTGTATTTCCAATGGATATCTTCGACCATTAAGAGTATGTTCAGATCCAACTTTATCGTTTCTTCCCCAATGAAGAATGCCTCTACCAAAGACATACTCGTCGTCCCATTCCTTTACTTTCATTGTTAGCTCAGATGTTTTTGAGTCTTCATTCATGTAGAAGTTTACTATAAGTAATTACAAATAATTTAAATTATTATTTAGTCGACGTAAAATTAGACGACACTTAAGTATTCTGAGACATAAAATAGAGCTGCCAGTATATTTCTGCACTGGACCATGGATCTCCTTATCTCGCAGCTTATTTTTAACTGATACTTGTTGTCTCTGGTAAGCAATACAGTATGTTCCACATTAACGTTTACTGTCCTTTCTTCTCCTTTCTTCAAAAATTACCAATGTGACTTAATGAGTGCGTTGAATCGAAAGGTGGTGTGAACTTAGCCAACATGCATCAAATGGAAAAACAGTTTAGAGGTTAATGTACTTTTTTTATTCAGAACTCACCACTGCAAGTTATGTGGACGTGATGGATCATCACTGTCCTTGGGTAAAAATAAAGTTTGTGACCTTTGTAACGAACGCAACTCAGCACTAATTTTTAAAACGCTTGTACTCTTATGTAAACTTATTCTTACCCAAGGACAGTAATACATAAAATGCAAATTTATGAAAACGAACATTCGGTGAGTTAATTTCAAGATCTTATTAAGTTTTGAAGTTAATCCAATTCTTGGTCAATTGACTTATCACTAAGGATCAATCAATTCAATTTTGACATAGTGATTAAATCAAATAAATACTGATTACCCAATCCACTCCCTTAACTTCTAAACTGTTGTCGATTTGAAGCATGTTAGCTAAGTTCACTCCACCTTTTGATTCAACGCGAGCATTAAGTCACCTTGGTAATTTTTGGGGAAAGGCGAAGAAAGAAGCACAGTAAACTTGAATGTGGAACATACAGGGTGAGTAATCTTTTTTAGTACACTCTTTCTTCACTTTCACCATAGCTCCTCCCAATCTATGTGGTTGCTTGCAATATGTGCATATATCAAGTCAAAAGGATTATTTTATAGGAAAGGAGATTCTATAATGACGATGGCGAGAGGTGGTTAGCTGAGAGAATAAAACCAAAGTAGAGAATGGGGGGTATGATACCTTGGGATCTACTCCACCTCGCTCAACAGAGAACCTGCCGACCCCTCACTCTGCTTCTCTGCTTTATTTTGTGCGGATACGCCATGCTGTAATTCTAATTGGTCCTTAACTGATAGTAAAAACCAAGTCCAGGAATGACCCTGCTGCACTATGCTTCTTAACTAAGTCTTCACTTTTTCAATTCAATTGAGACAAAAAGTGAAGACTACTTACGAAGCATATGGCAAACTCTCATTTCTATTTCAATCTAAATCCCGCCCACTCGTAGCTTTTGGTTATTTCTTTCAACATTCTGCCTTAGCCGACTGACAATTTCAATATAAAACCCCTTCGCGGTGACATGGAAAAATGACGTCATATGAAACCATGCTTTCTAGGATACTTTCAGTAGCCAAACGATCGATTGGCTACTGTGAGGTTACATTTTACGAGTATGAGTAGGCTAAAGTTACATGCACTTAGAGACACGATAGCGAAGTTGACTTGTGCCGCGACGAATTTGGTACACGAAATTGACGTAAAAGCCATCTCATAGTTTCACGACGAGGATTTTTTTCAATTGCGATGTGACTTTTTAGATATTTTATCATCCCTTAGGAACCTCATTAAACTCAATTAATCAAAGCTCGACACATTTGAATGCAGATAGTCTACTAAGGAGTAAAATTTTAAAATTCGATTTAAAATTAGATTCAAACAGAATGGGAATATAATTAATAAATTATATACACGTATCCACTGAGTAGCTAACTTCTCGATTTCTCTTAGGTTAGAATCCTAAGCAGGTAAATCAAGTTTATGTGCGGTTTGGTTCAAATAGTCAAGAATTGGAAGGTCATTGTATTGTTTGGTTGTGATTATTGGACTGTTTCAAAATATCTATACAGTGTTGTCGTGATTTATGTTAGAAAGGTAAGTGGACTCTCCCACTTCCTTTAAAACTTTTACCCTTCCTCCCCTTCTTCTAATATACACAAATATTAGACTCGTCATCCCAAGCGTCCTTTTTTCTCCTGAGACGACGAGTCTCATCAGAAGCAGAAGAAAAGAAGAGTCAGTCTAATACCGGCTCTCTCACTCTCAACTCCTCCACCCCAGCCATTTTGGATTTTCGGATTATTCTTGGTTTTGGAATTGGTTTTCACCAATTCCTGGATTTTAGGTGAAGGGTATTTCGACCCTTCACCCTTAGTAAGTTATCCCTTGACCTCTGACCTCCCATTCCTTACTAATTCCCCCTTATTTAATTGGTTTTTCCCAATTATCCCCAAACCCATCCAATTCCCAACCCAAACCCCGTCACTTCCCCGAACCTACCCAACAACCCCAAAAATACCTATCCCATTCCCAATTTCAATCCTATAACCCCTAATTACCTCCCAAATTCCCCCGTAAGACACCCAGCTGTCTTACATAAGACGGCGAGTTTAATTTTTTTTTTAGTTTTTTCAGCTTTTTCTTAATTAATATTTACAATATCTTTGGAATTGGATCATCATATCCGGGTTCCTATTGTCACTGGAGAGGACGAAGACGGCTGCCCTCATCGCCAAGCTAGTGTCTTCAATATCAGAGAGTTTAAAGACTCTCAGGTTTGTTTAACTAACAAATATTTTTCTTAAGATTTTTTTTGGGTTTTTTGTTTTGTTTGTTTGGTTGTAGGGGCTTTTAAGCCCCATATTTCGTAGCGCTTAGCGCAAGGGTAATTTTTTTTTAAATTTGGTCATTTTGTCTACGGGTCATGCCCGATTTTTCCGAAAAATAATTTTACTTTAAAAAATTTATTTTTCATAAGGTTACCTTAAGGCTAACTTCACGTATCGCTTCAGGAAATAATAAAAAATTTTTTTAGGCTTTGTTTATTATTTATTTATTGGTTGTATGTTTTATAATTATTAGTATATTTCACCATATTGGCATTTTCCGCGCATATTATTTTCGATTTCGGGTTTTATAACCCGATTTCGGAGTTGCAAATTCACAAATCCAGAATACACAACCCCGACCAAACCCGTCCTCTGACATTTATTGGCCCTTCTATACTTTCTTCCTACCAGACAAAATTTTTTTTTAGTCACCACCCCGCACCCATAATACTTGGGCATCCCTCCCAAGCATCCCGCATTCGACAAAAATTTCTTAAACTCACAAATTAATTCAGAATTTCCTCAAATCAATTCCCTAATCATTCTAATTAATTACTTACCCTCCCAAAAATTCCCAAAACCCAAAAATAATTCCCAAATACTTCCAATTCATCACAAAATCTTCAAAACTTATTCCCAAATCACCTAAATTATTAACAAACTTTAACAATTATTAAAAACCCACCCAAAATTACGGTATNACCGTAAATACCCTAAAATAATTCCATATTCCTACAGAATTACCTCCCCGATTATTCAATTAAATCCTAAATTTTCCCAAATTTTTCCCCAACTACGACAAATAATTCCAAATTAATTTTTATTTATTCCCCACTATTTCTCCCAAACCAAAAATTTCGTAAGTTACATTTCTTATCCAATTCCTTTCCAATTTTTTCACACTTTAAAAATTTTTTTTTCAAATTAACCTTTACAATACCCAATTTTCCGAACAAAACAATCAACATCCCTAATGGCTCACCGTCCCCCAACCTCCCGCGCCACTAGCCCTATCGACCCTGTCTCCCCGTCCGCTGAAGAACGTGACCAATTGGGTACACCATACTTACCCCGCTCAATGAGAGGAATTACTGAACCCCCTATCCCTATAAGTAGGGCCCAGAGGGAGTTTTCTGTACCTCCTCGAGATTCACAAAACTACACACCTTACGTTCTCCAATGGAGAAACCCTGCACTGGCTGATATGTGGATGCAGGGAAGAACGGCTCAATCATCTTTACGCCCCATTTCTCAACCCCTACCAATTACCGCTTCTATTTCAACCCAAACAACCCCGCCTCCTCAATCTACTANCCATTCCCAATTTCAATCCTATAACCCCTAATTACCTCCCAAATTCCCCCGTAAGACACCCAGCTGTCTTACATTGGGGTAAATGCTTAAAGTGTGTGAAGAGTTCAAAAACACTGGAATCACCCTGCGAGCATCTCCAATTAATCNATTGGGGTAAATGCTTAAAGTGTGTGAAGAGTTCAAAAACACTGGAATCACCCTGCGAGCATCTCCAATTAATCTTTCAGCAGCTTATCTGTGAAACACGTAAAGTGTTTCATTCATACCTAAGTTTTTCTTTCCCCCGCGTAGATTTGGTAACAAGAGCCATGACAATCTGGATCATATGATACTTGGTTAACTGAATTAGAAAAGGGTATTTTGATGATATTATTTTAATTACCTTGCCAGTTGAGATTTATTTAAAAAGTACTGGAAATATTACACATAAAAGTTTTCTTCCTTGGGAAGGGATTTGTCACTTATTTTACAATAATTATAGAGTAATTGTGTGTGCTGATAATCTATTTTTAAATTATACTTTTAGTAGTATCAAGATTTCATTAATTTTGTTAACTAATATGCTGCTTGCATTTCACTAACTGTTTTTTTTTTATGTTTTTCTAGCGGAAATTTCCAAGTGATGAGCATTCGGTGCAAAGGACTTTCCGTGTGACGGATATTTGGTTTCACAAAATTTTTGTAACAAATATTTGGTGTGACGAATATTTCATGTGACGGATATTCCGACTCATGAATTTTCCGTGCGGCAAATATTCCGTGTGATGAACTTTCATGAAATGGAAGAGTAAACATTGCAAAGGTCTTGGGGTTTGGGAGATTCGAACCGGGATTATTCTCTCCATATTTTTTTGAAACAAGTACAGGAATCAATACGTTTCTGCACTATATCATGACCGTGTATGGGTCTTCTTATCTCAAATTTGACTTTTTAACTCTTACTTATTATTGTATCTAGGGATATGAACTTCACTAAAGACTTTTGGTTTTTTGAGATTATGAATCTCCTCGCATCTACCCACTCAGGTGATACAGAATCCTTCTGACAACATCTTTTCAACTTACAGTTATACCCATCATTCTCCATGTAAAAACGANACTTTTAGTAGTATCAAGATTTCATTAATTTTGTTAACTAATATGCTGCTTGCATTTCACTAACTGTTTTTTTTATGTTTTTCTAGCGGAAATTTCCAAGTGATGAGCATTCGGTGCAAAGAACTTTCTGTGTGACGGATATTTGGTTTCACAAAATTTTTGTAACAAATATTTGGTGTGACGAATATTTCATGTGACGGATATTCCGACTCATGAATTTTCCGTGCGACAAATATTCCGTGTGACGAACTTTCATGAAATGGAAGAGTAAACATTGCAAAGGTCTTGGGGTTTGGGAGATTCGAACCGGGATTATTCTCGCCATATTTTTTTGAAACAAGTACAGGAATCAATACGTTTCTGCACTATGTCATGACCGTGTATGGGTCTTCTTATCTCAAATTTGACTTTTTAGCTCTTACTTATTATTGTATCTGGGGATATGAACTTCACTAAAGACTTTTGGTTTTTTGAGACTATGAATCTCCTCGCATCTACCCACTTAGGTGATACAGAATCCTTCTGACAACATCTTTTCAACTTACAGTTATACCCATCATTCTCCATGTAAAAACGANCAGGTGATACAGAATCCTTCTGACAACATCTTTTCAACTTACAGTTATACCCATCATTCTCCATGTAAAAACGATCCCTAAGTCGTCCATAGTATTTGTTTACTGAGACACGCTCTCCATTTTTCGGTAAACTTCGCGAGACATGTGGACCCATCGACGTTATATTCCAATTTGATGGACGACCAAGGGGAATTGGACTTTGTAACTTAGAACTGTCATTTGAAACGGAGTTACAGACATCATTTCCTATACAGTAAGACGATAAAAAAAAATTACAAAAAATTGTTCCTAGTAACACAACATAAATCACATGGTTATCACCTGGTGGTAAAGGTGGAGATATTTGAGGCTTTTCTGAAGGTATTGGAATAAGTGATACCTTCACATTATTTTTTATAACAGGTGGGTCATGTTTGCGTGGTACTCCTCCTACTTTGGTGTGATTCGATGCTACCGCTAGAGCGGCAAACTGTGACATTTCTTCTCCGACTAAACCTTTCTGGAAATTTGATAATAATTCAAATTCAGCAGCTTCCAGACCAATTCCTACTTTTCGTGACATATTAAGTCCATATGACCTTGGCCATCTCGCAAACCCTTCATGACTGCTTTCGGACAGGTTTTTATCATCATCGCATTCGTCTCCACAAGGTGGTATTGGGATTGAGTATCTCTTGTCAATAATTTCAAAATTAGTTTTCTTGTCGACTTTCGCTAGAGACGTATCTACAGTTTCTGTTAGATTAAGTATTGTCAAAAAATTTTTATTGTCACTCACTTTAGAAGTTTTTATAAATTTTAACACTTGTAGTCCAAAACAAACAATTAAAATTAATAATTGACTAAACTTCATTTCTACTTTTGCAAACATTTCTATTTTTGATGAATNAAAACAAACAATTAAAATTAATAATTGACTAAACTTCATTTCTACTTTTGCAAACATTTCTATTTTTGATGAATGCACATGAGAAAAAAATATGAAGTGAAGCATATTAATAAAGTCAGGCTTTCATACCAATGAATCATTCATATCAGTTTCAATTTTTGTCATCATGCCAGCTATCATTAGTATACAAATTAATTAAACAATACACCCGGAATATATATAAACATTTTCATAGATATAATTGAAAATTAAATAATTCATTCATTGTAATTATACTGCAGTAGTCGACGAATATATGACCTCCTATTTTCAACGGCAAATCTTGGTCTTGTAAACGTGGTGGTCTTATAACGGATATAAGGCCCATTGGATTTTATAAAAAGTATATGGAGACAACCATCTTTCATTGAACCTAACCAAATTTTGAGAAGTGCACCTTCTGGAAAAAAATCAACATCAAAATAAGTTTTTCACTTTACTTAATTAAAATACGTAAATTTAGAACAAAAAATAGCCTATCGGAGATGATAGGCCCAAAAGTGAACTCGGCAGGAGGCTTTCCTCCCAGTAAATTCCAACCTAAATCGTTAAATAAATAATTTGGGCCTTATAAGGAGAAAATTGGGTCTAATTACGGACTGGGGAGCACAATTATCAAGGCCAAATGCAGTGTCTTATATCCGTTTTGGTTTTATATCCTTTGTTCTTCTAACGAGTTATTCACCCATGATAAATGCATTAGATTAAACCAAGCTATAAAAAATCGTGTTTTATAACCAATATGGTTTTATAACGGGTGGTTATATAAACGTCGACTACTGTATAATCAAAAGTATGTATTAAATTCTTCGTTCTACATTTAGGTAGGTATCATACNAAAACAAACAATTAAAATTAATAATTGACTAAACTTCATTTCTACTTTTGCAAACATTTCTATTTTTGATGAATCCACATGAGAAAAAAATATGAAGTGAGGCATACTAATAAAGTCAGGCTTTCATACCAATGAATCATTCATATCAGCTTCAATTTTTGTCATCATGCCAGCTATCATTAGTATACAAATTAATTAAACAATAGACCCGGAATATATATAAACATTTTCATAGATATAATTGAAAATTAAATAATTCATTCATTGTAATTATACTACAGTAGTCCTCCTATTTTGCAACGGCAAATCTTGGTATTGTAAGCGTGGTGGTCTTATAACGGATATAAGGCCCATTGGATTTTATAAAAAGTATATGGAGACAACCATCTTTCATTGAACCTAACCAAATTTTGAGAAGTGCACCTTGTGGAAAAAAATCAACATCAAAATAAGTTTTTCACTTTACTTAATTAAAATACGTAAATTTAGAACAAAAAATAGCCTATCGGGGATGATAGGCCCAAAAGTGAACTGGGCAAGAGGCTTTCCTCCCAGTAAATTCCAACCTAAATCGTTAAATAAATAATTTGGGCCTTATAAGAAGAAAATTGGGTCTAATTACGAGCTGGGGAGCACAATTATCAAGGCCAAATACAGTGTCTTATATCCGTTTTGGTTTTATATCCTTTGTTCTTCTAACGAGTTATTCACCCATGACAAATGCATTAGATTAAACCAAGCTATAAAAAATCGTGTTTTATAACCAATATGCTTTTATAACGGGTGGTTTTATAAACGTCGACTACTGTATAATCAAAAGTATGTATTAAATTCTTCGTTCTACATTTAGGTAGGTATCATACTTTTAGCTTTTAGTAGGCTAGATCTACTCACCGTTATTGAATTTGAAACATAGTACATATTGGCTATTTTTAGTAGCAGTTGGTTAAATGTTACCATGTTATATAAAGGTTACAACAAGTGTACAATTTACAAATGTAGAAATAAAGAGCTTATAAAGACAGATCCCACGAACACGTCAGCAATAATGTTAATATATGGACAATTCACTTTGATGTAATTATCTGAAAAATAGATAAGTTCCAGTGATACTATAAATTACAGATTACAATCATTATCTAAAAAATTATGGCCCAAAAATCGAAATTAACTTACCGCTTGGTTCCGTTATACAATAAATTAACCAAACTAATTTTACAGCTCCATTAACTTTCAACTAATCATTTAAGACTGTATGAACTAATTTGATGTTTAGTAAGTTTATGCGGTGCAATTTTGGGAGAAAGATTTAGAACCAATGTTGCTAGGAAAAAATCTGTTAAAACTGCTTACAGTGGACCTCGCCTATAACGAAGTTTTAGGGACCAGGAAATTCGGTTCATAACACCCGATGTTTATTATAGCCGAATAATGAACAAATATAAAATTTAAAGTTATGTTCATGACATCCGATGTTTTGACTTTTCTTAGTTCAATTATTTTCTTTTTCTAGATACTGCAGCCTCACAATCCAAATAAACCAAGAACTTACTTGAACAGAAAAAATGTAGATAAAACTGTGCGGAATATCTTCAGAATTCTGCAATGATTTACTCACGATTTAGAGACGCTGCAACAATGGATAAAGAATAGTAGATAACTAAAATTTGACAAGTCTTATTTTGTCCACTGCGCCACGGAATAATAGGAAAAGCGTTGGTGCAGTGATTCAAAACTTCAATTCTTCATTTATTCATAACGCATTTTATTAAATTGGCATAACTTTTTCAACATAATAGGGTCTGGTTCATCTCTCACGATGGTGAAATGAAGGGCTAGACCGCAAGATATGGTTCATTACACCCGAGTGTTCATTCCAACCGAGTTCATTATGATCGAGGTTTTCAACATTAATTTGCCTATCTCTAGGCAGGGACAGGCTGTTCAGGTTCATAATAACCGTGGTCACATTACATCCGGGGTCATAATAGGCGAGGTCCACTGTAGTTGATTTTTGAAACTTCCTCAGAAATCTTGATAACAGCTTCTGCTATTTTTGAAACTTATTAAGCTACATAGATCTTGGAAGATAAAGCGATCTAGAACAAAATAAAAAATTTTGTAAACTATTTAAGCGATCGTGGATATATAAATAAGTTTTGGTTGTGAGATAACTCTTGCATATTCTAAAAACGTTGAAAATAATAGTTGATCTTAAACTACTTTAGTGGTATTGGAATCTATTTTAGAGCGTTCTTGGAAACTATTTAAGCTGTTTTTTAACCTCTCCTTGCCAGTAATGAAAGTTTTATTGATATTGTATTTAACCTAGAAAATTTTAACAACCAATCACAGTGCTGCAAAATATGATCAAACAGGGAAAAGGTACTTTTGCCCCGTGCTCTTTGAGAAAGTCCGTGTTATACTTAATTCCAACTTAGGTCACTAAAAGTGAATTTTGTTGGGGTAAAATGATGCTATTTTATGAAAGAACATGCAAAAGTAGGAAAACAATTTGAAGTCGCTTTCCGGAAGAATTGTCTTGGTAAATAATGCAAGTTATTCTCCCGTGACGAATTCCTCATTCTTAAGTAAAGATGATCAAAAAACCAAACGAATGTTCAATATGGGGTAAAATTACTCCTTCTAATGGAGAAAAAACACTCGTAAAGTATAAGAAAAGGAGTGTTAAGACCCGAAATCTAAACCCTGTTTTAATGGTAGGTATAAGAACGAAGCATTATAGTTTACGCCTTTTTGAACTTCATGCTCGTATATTACTTTTCAAAAACTTCTCTTGCCACTTTTGACAATGAACATTAATTAAGCTTAAGTTAATCAAACACTCAAAGATGTAATTTTTATTGGTTAACAATTCCGGAAGTTTATTTCACTCCCTTCTAGCCTCTTTTCTGTTCAATTTACTTTAATAGATTGTTTCTACGGTGTGAAAATATTATGCTAAACCAAAAAACCAGTAATTTACAATTTGTTAATTCGGTTAAAAAGTATAGACCTGCGAAGTACAGTGGACCTCGGCTATAAAATTTTTAAGGACCATGAAATTCGGTTCATAACAGCAGATCTTCATTATAGCCGAATTAATATAAACTTATGTTGGATGAAAAGTGACCTTGCTCCACTTTCCCTTGTGTCCCTCTCTTCCACTGTGCAGACGACAGACGCTTACTCGAGGCGCCTGAAATCTGGTTCCCATGTTTTACAAAACCTCGCTTCGTCATACTCCTTGAAATCTGTGATTTCCAGGAGTGCGTATAACTGTCTTCCCAGCCCTCGTTCAGTCAACATCTCTCCCAAAACAGTAAATTAAAAATCCACTTTTTCCCGTTTACGTCCCGTGATTGTTTGACCAACCCTGCCCTAGACAATTCCCCGAACCACCATTTCCCAATCCCTTTCCCTACCATCCCTATTTCCTGAAGCACGTTACAAACGGGTCACAGCTGAACTTTGCAACAATATTTGAAAATGATGACCAAATTTTCAGTATAGTAGTTAGTCAAAAAAATATATTTTTTAAAGTACAATGAGAATCAATTGTAGATCGCCGTTTATATGACCAACTCCGTTATTAGACCTTAATATTTTTATCTGTCCGGACCAAGCGACATGAATTTAATATTGGAGGAGAACCAATTAGTATAAGACCAAACGGTTATTCAAAAGACATGAATTTTTCGCCTCTCAAGCAAACTTGTTATAACCGATGACACTATAGCAGCCTGAAAATTTATCTAAAGATGTATATTTAAAAATATCTCCTTTAGTTTGAGTCAACAGATTAGATGTAACATTTATTCAATTTTAAAACTATAACAATAGACTGTTATACAAGACCAAATTTGTGCCATATAAGTTCTAATATCATCACGGCTCTAAGATCAAAATTTTCCGTGCAAAATCATTGATTTATAAACATGCTGCACTGTATGATCCTATTAAAATCTAAAATATCTAAACATCCTATATGAGTTACCAGAAATTATTGTCTTAATAATTTCTGGTAACTCAAATTGAATCTTTATTATCTTCTGGATGTCTGGTGAGGCATGCAATATACTCTGTTGAATAAATGATTTCATCAATGTGTCGCATTCGATCATTCAGTAGCGTTTTTGAGTCAGATGAGTTACTTACTCTCTGCCATTATTGTGTAATAAAACAACGTTTTACTTTGAATTAGTTTGTTACCTTGTATAGATTTCCAGTAGCGTAGGCTTAAATTTAAGAGATACATCAATAGTTTAGTGTGAAATGACAGTGCAGCTTGGAACACAATTGCTAGTCCATAGGCACAAATAGCGACAAAATTTAGAGCGTTGTGATTGATCGTATTGTATTGAAAGCTAATACCTACTTTAATTACTATGAAGATAAATATGGAAAGTAATACACATCGGAAAGCCGTCCACATGACATAAGATTTTGTGTTTGTTGTGATAACTGCAAACTGATTAGCATCCCACACAAAAGGTATTGTTTTAAAAGCAGAACACACCTTTATTGTGTAGATGAGTGCAGCTAATCTAAATTTGCCCAGCATTCTTATTACACCAAAAAACCACTTTGAAAGAATGAATCACAAGAATTGAAGAATAATGTAACTGAATTGAGTCCGTATTGAAGCTACAAGTTTGGCAAAAGTAATATCTCTAAAGTTCTATTAGAATGTGGCAATATGCTTTTATTGATTTCGTAACTTTAACTTTTTCGACTTGAAATTATGCTTGTATAATTTATTCTAGGGTTTGCTGGGTTCGGTTCGACCTGAACGAAATAAATTTCATTTGATTAATTTGGCTTGACAATATGTATAGTGTGATGCATCATCCGACAAATGTTTGGTGAATCTGCCGCATTGCAATGAAGATTACCTTCAGTAACTATGCGTTTGGGTATATGGCAGAATAAAACAAGACTAACAATAAAACAACTTATAATTTAGTTAAACCATTACTCTTCATGAATATTTAATTTGTTTAAAGATAAAATACTCCTGAAGCTATGTAAATCGTTTCCAATAAGCGTCTAATTGGTGAGTCAATCGACAAACGGAAAAGTTTTACCTTGTTCAAATGGGGGGTGGGAGTTTTCCAATGATTTTTTGAATTCTCACCCCTTCGGTTTGCCAGCAAATATCCAAGGTATCAAAAATACTGATAAGAAGCTTGTTTCAGTGGTTTTCAGCTGAGCAAAGCGTCACCATGGATATTTGGCGGCAAGATATTAAAAATGAATTTAGAAGAAAGTCAAAGTTTAAGTGAAATTACTCCGAACTGCATTAACCCTAACGAACAGTACACATTCCCAGAATTAAATTCGAATAACTTAAAAAATTTACCTACTGAAAATATAGTTGAGCAATGTTTATAAACTAGACTTATTTCCATCAAAAAGCATCGTTCAACAGTAACTCCTGGCGGTTTACATAACTTGTAGCCAATTGTATATTTATGAAACCTGGCAGTTTTAATTTTCATACTTAATGTAAATATTTTAATATACGATTTCAAATTTTAGTGCACATCCATGTAAGGAAAATTGCTAAAGTTTAGCACAAAATTCCGTCATATACATGTAGAAGTTTAATAATTTATAACATTTTATATATATTTTAGTGTTTACAAGGAATCTGGGAATGTGACGACAGAAATACTGAACTCTCTGTTTAAAGTTTTCCTAAAAATAAATAAGCTCATTGAGCCCTGATGACAGGAAAAGTAGCCTACACCGAACTTTGACTAGACTAGTTGTCCCTAGTTGTCACTAGTTGTCTAGTGACTATCACTAGTTGTCTCTCAACATGATCCACAAACCAAACATTTCCTATACTAAATTTACCAACGTTAATTTTTACAATATACTCTACAGTATTTACTGGAGTTTAAGACAAATTTTGGTGAACTATGTTGAATGGAAAAGTGGATTCTTCCACTTTCTTCAAAACTCTCCTTCCTTTCTTTTAGTTTATTCCCATCCCTCTGAGTGGATGGACTCGTCGCACTATGCTACAGTCAATTCAGAAACAAATTCAGTAGTTTTTTGTTGTTTTTTTGAGTTGTGTGATGGTGTGCACAGAATCACTCTCCTCTAAGACGCATATATGGGCATGTGAGTATTAATTTCAGAGAAATATGGAATGAAAAAAAAAATTTTTTTTTTAATACAAAAAGCCAAACTCCGATAGCTAACACTGGTACGGGTTATTTTCAATTAACCCGTTGCCTAGAAAGTAGTTTTGAGTCATCCCTCCAGTTATTCAATTCTACTCAGATTGTGTATAAACTTTTGCCTAAAGTTCGGTAGGCAATTGGAAAGTGAGAAAAAAACTCACTCCTCACCATTCTAACCTCAATAACACTTACCAGATTCGAACTCACCACCACTCCACAGAACTCAATTACCTTAACACTTACGCCATATCGCCTTCGACTGAGTTGAGTAAGTAAAATAGTGAGTATTATTTCTCACTAAAAAGTAACTTGTTTATCGAATCGGAAAAGAATGTTAGATTTGACTCCTTTGCTTTGGTTAAAGGAGCGAAAAATCTTTAACAGGGAAAGCAATAACTTTCCAACTTTCCCTGCTCCAGAGATCAAACTATGACCTTGTGGTGGGAAAATATTGAATAATAATGACAGAAAATGTGATTTGGAACATAATGGTGATCGGTCATCCAATTAAGTTTTTAAGGGACATCTCCACACAATTCCAAAAAATGTAATGGATTCAAATCCCAGGTTCTGGTGTGTGGAGTTTACTTAAAATCTTAATAAAAATATTAACAATCTTGTTAACATAAAAATCTTGCTAAACCCGAAAAAAATCTTTTTTACTTTTTATAAAACTAAAAAAATAATCAACTATTTTGTTGTATTCATGTAATCGAATAAAGTTAATATTATTTCTTCAATTATAAAACTAAATTCGATGTAATGGAGATTGCTACCTTTGCAAAACTTAAAATTAGTTATTGCTTTTTGTAGAATTTGGAAAACTTTTTTTAAAATAACTTAAAAAAATTCTTTCTCAAATTCTGCGTAAATTTTTCTAAACCCTGAACATCTTCTGAGATATTTTCTTTAATCGTTCTGAAACTCTGTTATTCCACGATAAATAAGACCCGAGAGATGCAAGGGCCTTAGTTCTTTAGGAAGATTAATGGTGGTTCTTCCTCAATTGTGTCAAACACTTGCTCATCATCTTTTTAATTTTATGATAGAAACGGTTTATATTTAGTGTTACTCATTCTGACCATGCCTCACGGTTCGAAAGTATGAAATAATTCGAAATTTTTTGAACACATAATTTTCGAAACTGTACTCTACTGGGGAGAAAAATCAATTTTCTATTAGAGCTTATGGGGAAATTGAAAGTTTCGGTTGCATTTATTAACATCTATGGACTCTAAATGTTAAGTCCATTTGGTATGTGGTGAAATTATGGTTCATGTCGAGTAAGATCAGTGTTGGGCAACACCATTTTCCATCACATCCCATCCCATCTTTGGAAAATAAATTCATCTCCCTATCTCATCACTATCCCATCTTTGGAAAATAAATTCATCTCCCTATCCCATCCCAATCCCATCTTTGTAAAAAATACAGCTCCCTATCCCATCACTATCCCATCTTCGGAAACAAAATTCATCTCCCTATCTCATCCCAATCCCATCTTTGTAAAAAATACAACTCCCTATCCCATCATTATCCCAACTTCGGAAACAAAATCCATCTCCCTATCCTATCTCCATCCCATCTTCCGGAAAAAAATTTATCTCCTTATCCCATCTCCAACCCGTCACGAAGAAAAAAAAATTTACTTCCTATACCATCTCCATCCCATCACCAAAAAACTTTTTTTTTCCCTATCCCATTTCCACCCGATCACCAAGAAAATATCTTTTACCTATTCCATCTCCGTTTCATCACCAAAAAATATCTTCTCCCTATCCCATCTCCATCCCATCACAAAGAAAAAAATTTTCTCTTTATCCCATCTCCATCCCATCACCAAGAAAAAAATCTTCTCCTTATCCCATCTCTATTCCATCACCAAGCAAAAATTTTTCTCCCTATACAATCCCATCAAGTTGAAACTAAAATTCCCATTCCCATCCAATCTCAATCCCATCAGATGGACATGGGAAAGATGGTTTGCCCAACACTGAGTAAGATACAATCAAGTGCAAAACTTAAACGTTTGAATTTGTTAAATTTTTTTACAAAAACCTGAACTATGCTACCAATTTTCTCTTATCCTCATCTACTAATGCAATAGACTACATCCAGACTTAATAGTGATGGGTGATCTAACCGTATACCGAAAGGACATGATATGCTGTAAAATTTTCGATTTCGTGACATTTAGTATTTGATAAATACTAATTAAATAATATTGTGGGTATGAAGTAAATTAAATACGGACTTTATTACTCCTACGTCAATATCGAATTAATGGGAGTACAAATTAAATCAAATTTACAAATATAAGATAAGGAGTTGATGGCATAAGTCGTTCAACAAATATAAATTTTGTGAATTGTTACCGCTACACGAATATCGAATGCCCGAAATTAGGAATTCAAAGGTTTAATTTTAAAAACTAAAATTACTTTCACTGTTTGACAAATAGTAGCTTTATTTAAATTTATCACCGCTACATCAATATCGAATTACCTGGGATGAAAATTTCAAAGATTCAAATTTATAGAAGTTAGGATTACTCAATTCTGTTGCGCGTTGGACAACAGTCAAGCTTCAAAGATTTAAATTTATTGCCGCTACATGAATACCAAATCACCGGGATAAAACTATAATGTATAAGTTTCAATAAGTGATCCCAGTAATTCTTTACCAGTAATTTAAGCTTTTGAGCGCCATTGTTGACATCTGAATTGGGTATACATTTAAGTAATTTTTCTAAAAATTTTTTGGAAATGACCGAAGTAATGGTGCTTGTTGGCAACATGTCTTTCAAAAGCCACAACCTTAAACCCAAAAGAAAAATTGAATCCACATCAACTTCAAAAAATTGATGTTATTGAGGAAGAGCTATCCTTTAACGGACAGTGTAATACGCGAATTCCGTCAAATGAATTGCAAGCCCTAGTTACTCCGGAAACTAACATTTAATATTTTAAGGGTCCGAATTTGATTAAATGCAGAAGTGAAATAAATTGGACTACCTAGTTCAACCTTAATATAATGATCAGTGTGTGGAAATTTCTGTTTTTTTTAATGATTGGTTTGTTACGGGCGGACAGCGAAACTGTAACAATTTACAAGATTGCCATGTCGTTTGTCCGACTGTTATGCTACACACAGAGCGTCATTTATATAATGGTCATCAAGATCCTCATAAGGAATATGAGGCTAAGTTTGGTAATGCTAAAAAGGAAGGTGCACGTCTTTATGTCCGAAATTTGGAATCTGACAAATGGTATCATTCAATGTTGGCAAGTAAAAATATATTCCAATAAATTTCTCTTGCTAATGGCCTTGATCAAGAGGGCTATAGGGCTCGAAAGTTTTTTTTTCTGCTCGAATAAAAAGAATGAGTGAAATCCCACTTTTAAAACCCGTAACGAAAGGAAGTAGGAAGCAGCGGCAGTGGTGTGTATGTTCGATTTTTCCTCAACTTAAACGAGTAGTCACGGGTTCGAAAATATGTTCTTGTTTGTATCATGTCATGGTTATTCATAAAAAAAATGAGGAATATTGGGTTGGAAGTGGTCCGATATCTTCAATCCAAACTTTTTGAAATCGCGAAATAATAGTCAAAATCGGCACATAAGACGGTAATATGTAATCATAGATTTTTTACGATTAAAGCAAAATTTATATAAATATGGACGGAAAGCAAATGAAATAGTATTTACAATGTATTAGCAATTAAGCATGCGCTAGTACCCTGATTTACCGATACCTGGATACCGGATATATTGGTAGCAGAATACATAATTCTTGAATTCAAATCGGTCTGGATATAACAGAATTTGGTATCACCATTTTATGTACTTGAAGTTTCGTTGGTACAAAACAACAATTTAAAAAACGAATTTTTCTAGGCACAAAGCCGGTAAAGACAAATTTTACTATGTACAAAAATTCAACACAAAGTTCCGTAAAGCACTTAGCTTAGCCAACAAAATTAAGTGAAAAGGTTGTTTCAATTTTAAAAAATCGAAAATCTAAACAAAAATTAAGAGAATCTTCACCATATGTTATGGTTCTGGTCTAAATCGACAGACTTACTTTAATTTAGAAGTACGAAAAATCCAGAATCTCACTACACTAACTCACTTAATCGAGAAAAGTAAACAAAGGTAACTGGACTTGTAATAATTGAAAACTTTAACTTTTGAGAATTCCGGTTTCCCGAACTAAATTTCCTAACTTCAAACTCAGTAGTCAGGGTCCTGACTACCGCTAAATTGTTAATTACTAAAACTCAACAATCAATTGTAATTTATAAAACTAAAACAATCCCTATTCAATAAATTCTCCAATTAGAACATTAAACCCATGAAGCCTAGCGTGCTTCGTGCACAAAAACTATTATTACACTACTGTAATAATTAAACATGAAAATTATAAAAATAAACTAAATCTAAGCTACTAATTTCTATAATTAGTAACAAAACAGAAAAGAGAAAAAGTTATCAATTAAATCAAATTTACATAAATTATTTAATAATAATTTGTAAAAAATAATATCAATCTAAAAAACATCACACAGTTTACATTTAACTAACAATACACACCACAACCATAACACCACAACCATAACACCACTTCAATTTTAATGAAGAGTTTAAGCGGACGAGTACTGTCAGGTTGACACTTTCGATGAGTGGTCATCAAAATATTTGATCGCAAAATTGGAAATACTTTGTTGCCTAAATAGGAATGCAAATTCTAAAATCAAATAAAAAACCCTAGATTTCTTGTGGTTCCGAAAGCTGAAGAATCACTTGAACATAAGTGTTTGAACTAACCTATGGTTAATCCTTGCTCAGCTGCAACTTCTTGTGTTTTTTCAGGTTTCAGAAGGTTAATTGTAGGGTAACGAACAAGAATAATTACACACTAATGTACTTTATCCATTTTGAAAATCAATTACTTTGTACATAAAAGTATTTAAGCGTGAAAAGTAGCAAAAGAAGTTTGTGAACGACAATTAGCACGGACAATCAAATGCACAATTTGCATAAAATTACATAATCGTATTTACCCCTAGTCGTCTATTTAATATTTCTAGTGTCACTGGATCAAAAAAAATTACTATAAAAAAATTGACGACTGAAAAACTTGTTAGCGCATAATTTTGCACAGTTTTGCATAATTTTGCACAATATTGCGTAATTTTGTGGAGAAATTTTTATTTGCTGTTGTTAAGCAAATTATAAACTTTTTCATGGATACAGCGTAATAACACATCAATCCTCGGCATAATATCCAGCATTGTCAGTATGTAGTGTATACATCTTAAATTTTAGTCTCCGTGGCCAACTGTGGAGATAAGTTGTTTCTGGTAATAAACAGCTAACTAAATATGTTTACAAGCTCAACTTAGAAATTACAAAGTTTTGAAGTAATTGTGATCAACATATGATATACTACAGAAGCCAGTCGTAAACAATCATTTGAAACTTACGGAACACAAAAACATAAACGTATAACGTATTTATTTTTGGTTTTCTAATGCAGTGTCACAACATTGGGATCGTCATTTAATAGGGGAGTTTTATAAGCGTGCTCCACTGTATTAAGTTAAGTATATAAATCTTATTCTACTAACTAAACTAGGAGTTGATGCCAGCGGCCAGTACCAGCTAGGCTCGGGTTTAATTTTTAACCGGATCCCAACAGCATTTGCAGTTATCCTGTCCCAGCGAAGTAGACTTGTAAGCAGAATGTAATCTAAACTAGCGACAACTTTAAACCTTCCATTTAGCTAAAAATTGAATCAATATCATATTCTATTTGTGTCTGCACATGACAATAGAAGTTTCAATCCCAGAGTGTAGTTGAAAAATCTAACTTAAAGCTAATAATTTTATCCTAGTAGTAGTGGTAATAAGTTTGGATTAGACAAAAGTAACCAGGCTGATTTGGATTAAATGAATTATCCATTAATATGTCCTGAAATGTAATAAATGTATCCATACGAGCTATATAATCTACTGCAAAATTATAAACAAGTGACATTGGATACGAAATTAAGCCCTTAAGTAAAAATGATGGAGACTTTACAACTACCACATGAGCTATTCGATTTATCCAGTGCTGGTTCACTATTTCCAGTTGTTAAGCTTTTAGAATTGATTAAATGAACTCAGCAGTTGCTTGAGAACCAGAAGATTGAAGGCGTTGAAACTAATTATGATGCCATGTGTGTCGCAGTAGTTGAGAAGCAGAGCTCGAGTTCAAAACCAATATAAGAAAGTATAATCACAAGCTGGTGGAACATACATCTGAGGATGACTCGTTTGATGAAAATCAATTCGAAATTATTAAATCAAAATCGCGGAAAAGGAAGCGTCCTAGGAATATATTTTGAAACTAATATTTTGACTATTTGAACTTTATGAACGAATAAAATAAATCATTCATTTCACTATGCATCTATCGTAAAACAAATTTTTTGTTGTATATCGTGATTGCTCTACAAAACAAAACTTTGTTCAGTAACAAATAAAGTAAACTAGCTTGAGCCAATTTTAAACTCCATAATTATTGATCAAAATGAATCATATTTTGTGGAGCTGACATGTAGTCTGAGTATGCAGCATCAATTGATTCTTTTAAATTTGGCAAATAATCGATTTGAAGATTAATGCCGGAGGTTCTGTTGGCCTTCCTAGTCAGAGAATAATAGTGACGGATGAACGGTAATGAACACACTCTTTCCAATGTGATTGCACGCACCTCTGATGCCTCAAAATCAATGAATTTATTTATTTTACGTTGGCCGTCGCCCTATCAATGTAAAAATTAAGCGCATGGAATTTAGATAAAAATAAAACAAAATTATGAGTGTTAAAATTAATTGAAAAGTTTTAAAATATTTGAAATTAAAAGTGATAAATAAAATGTTAAGTTTGGATCTGTGGCAGCTTCTGTGACGTTCTTCATAAGTTGAATTGGGTACTTTGGCATTCGTTGAAAGTAATTCAGTCGGATGTGGGTTTAGATAAAAACTAAACAGAATAATTGCTTTAAGCTAGCAGTATTGGAAACGCTTCATAACCCAAAGAACCCTCACCGCGAGTTATCATATGTTCGCTATCACCATGTATACAATTTTGGTTGCATTGACATTCCCGTTAGTTTAGCCGTGATACCAAAATTTTGAAAAGCCAATAAGATTGCAATTAATGTCGTTGGTGTGTATTTTGCCAAGGGGAGAAATTTTCCAGTTACGGTTCCTGTGCAAATATCCAAATTTAACTATACTGATTACAAAACTGCGAACTTGCTCTTGTTACAAGACCCTGCAGGTGTTAGAACTCACTATGTAGCGATTAGAGACATTATCAAGCTACTAGGCAAAAGTAAGAATCATCATAATGTATTGTATTATAATTAATTACAGCGGTTCCTCTTGTACAATGAAGACTGTGGCCAACCTAAATGCGACCGGCAATGCACTTTCAGGAGAGATCTTAGCGAACCTGTATCAAATTGGCAATAGCAAATAAGTTAAGAGAACGGGTTAGACAATTAGTATTTTATTTGACATTTAATTGACATTTTCAGTCGTGGAGAAAGTATCAGTTCCCTCTTTCGCTTTATATTTTTGCACCAATTTGGCAATTTCTTTACCAAATATCTAACGCAGATCTCACAGCCACCAATTACCTTTGCATCATAGTAGAATCGATGATTCTGATTCAACAAAATGTTAATTTTTTCATTTTCGCAATCATTCACTTTCTTTTACTTGACGTTTTATTCCCAAAATATGAAATTGAGTATTTTCTGGTTAATTTTTTATACAAAATTTGATTAAAATATCTGTAAAAGTCAAATAGAGTGATATTCAGAAAAAGTTTCCTTAAGTTTGATATAATTTTCCAACATCTATTTCTGCTTTCTTTTCACCTTTTACTCAATTTCTTGAGAAACTAATGAATTTTTTATTTCAGTTGTTTACATTGTATTTCTAATTGGAATTGCCACTTCTTGTAAAAAAATTTATTATTTCAATCAACATACTTAGGCTAAATCATCCAAAAAATGGAGTTTGATAAGTTTTATGCTATTTATACAAAACTGGGATCCACTGCTTTGCACGATTTTACTACTCGGTGCTAATAAGACAACGTTTTAACTTTAACTAGCATCGTAGAATTGCAGTATATGTGTATAGTCCGAATTCCGAAACCAAACAATATTTGCGTCCTAAACTTTCTTGGCAAAAATTTGTCGTCAAATTGATGTATTATTTTGTGACGAACAATTTATATTTTTTTACTTTCAATACGAAAAGACATATCACAGTGTTGTTTTTTTTTCACAAAATTTGTTTTATTACATATAAATTTAACAAATGATTGACATGACATCAAAAAATCATTTTAGCGCCGTTTTTGTGACATTATATTCACATGTAATGCCTTATACAGTGGTCCACAGGTTTTTAAGAACGCTGGAAGCTACTTTTGTCCCATGCTCTTTGCTGGGAAAGGAGTGTTCTTAAAATTGTGTGCCGTATATCTTCTAAACAAAATTTTTTCTGGGGAAACACTTTTCAATTTCAGAAAGCCCATTGAAACGCAGGATAAAGCTGAAAAAATCACCTCTCTACCATCAATGTTTCAGAAGTTATAATGTTTTAAATACTGAATTCTTTTGATATTCTTTTGAAACATGCCCATCTCTTTAGTACATCGTCTCAAAAAATGTGTAACATTTTCAACTTTCAAAAAATCATAACTTCTTTCCTAGCAATCGTAGAGACTTGACTTTTTTGACGTCAAACGCTACTTTTCAATGGTCTTTCTGAAATTGAAAAGTGTTTCCCCATAAACAATTTTGTTTAGAAGATATACCGCACACAATTTTAAGAACACTCCTTTCCCAGCAAAGAGCATAAGACAAAAGTAGCTTCCAGCGTTCTTAAAAACCTGTGGACCACTGCATGTAATCAATACTTCAATATTTGAGATCTCAAATACTAAAATATTGCAATATTCATATTTAAGAATGTGGTCAATATTACATGCCCTAGTACACATAAAACATTCCAAGTATACAGTGGACTTTACTAAAGTAAGGCAGAGAAAGGAAAATTTCTTTTCACTTTTCCGTAAGGTAGCATGTGAAGGTGAGAGTAAATTCTCCTTTTTCTGCCTTACTTTAGTAAAGTCTACTGTACTTGGTATACATGTAGCCTAAACAGTTTTTGGCCTTAGAAGTAAATTTAATTTAGATGTATAATAAATGAGTTTCCCGAGTGACCTTATAGCNTATATAAACGTCGACTACTGTATAATCAAAAGTATGTATTAAATTCTTCGTTCTACATTTAGGTAGGTATCATACTTTTAGCTTTTAGTAGGCTAGATCTACTCACAGTTATTGAATTTGAAACATAGTACATATTGGCTATTTTTAGTAGCAGTTGGTTAAATGTTACCATGTTATATAAAGGTTACAACAAGTGTACAATTTACAAATGTAGAAATAAAACATTCGAAGTATGTTTGGTATAAGCTTAAATAGTTTTTGGCCTCAGAAGTAAATTTAATTTAGATGTATAATAAATGAGTTTCCCGAGTGACCTTATAGTATGTTGCTTCTGGAAACATCCAAAACTACCCATACACATAGCATTCAGTTTGCAAGAGATAATATATTTTTTCATTAACACTCTGTCCTCACCAAATAGAGTTGTATTACGTTTCCATGAATTTACAAATTTTTTTGACGACTGATGTATCTCACCAAGTTTTTTATAAGTTAAAAACAAGCATATGTTGCAACCGAAGGAGACTGATATACAGAGAACTATACCAATATATGGTAATATTTTATGAAAAATAACAAGGACTGAGTTGGAAATGACTGCAATTATCATTACACTGTCAATAACTAAAACAATGAGGTCTTCAAAAAATCGTCTTCCAATAGACACAAGAATTTGGAGACAGCGATAAGTGTGGATGACCGTGACCGGTGACCTCAGAGATTGCAAAGTGTAAGGACTGCATTCTTTTGAGCTAGGAATAAACATTTACAATTTACACAATCATGTTGTTTCTTATTATCTAGTTTGGGTTTTTAGAATCAATTTCACAATTTGTAAAATTAAAAAATATATTTTTTTTTCCTACTTGGCTATAAATCTTGAGTAAGCTGGGTCCTAGTTTTAATCAAATTTAAAAAAAGGAAACTTTTCAGAGAAAGTCTTTAACCACTTCATAAATGATGACGAAATCATAACCATTGAGTCTGACGTTAATTGTATTGTGGTCATAATCCTCAGGTGCCTTCCATTTTTATTAGAGTCAATGAAGATTTATGAATAATCTAGCGAATGGAGCGATAAAAATTGATTAAAACTAGAAACGTAGGTCAATCAAATCAGGGTTACCATTTCTTTTCTTTGCCATTCTGTTCTGTTTTTCGAAGTGCAGACAGCTTTGAAGAAAGCAAAATACTCAAAGTGAAATTTGCCATAATTAGCAGTCTAACAGTCACTCCAAAAATTACTACATATGAAAAAGGTGAGTTTGGTATGAGTTAGAATAGAATGGAGAGATTAGAATTTTCAACCCACTAATTTTAGTCTCTATACATTACGAAAATCCTTTAGCATAAAACCATGCAGAAAAAATTGAGGGATTCAAACTCATGANGTTGTTTCTTATTATCTAGTTTGGGTTTTTAGAATCAATTTCACAATTTGTAAAATTAAAAAATATATTTTTTTCCCTACTTGGCTATAAATTTTGAGTAAGCTGGGTCCTAGTTTTAATCAAATTTAAAAAAAGGAAACTTTTCAGAGAAAGTCTTTAACCACTTCATAAATGATGACGAAACCATAACCATTGAGTCTGACGTTAATTGTATTGTGGTCATAATCCTCAGGTGCCTTCCATTTTTATTAGAGTCAATGAAGATTTATGAATAATCTAGCGAATGGAGCGATAAAAATTGATTAAAACTAGAAACGTAGGTCAATCAAATCAGGGTTACCATTTCTTTTCTTTGCCATTCTGTTCTGTTTTTCGAAGTGCAGACAGCTTTGAAGAAAGCAAAATACTCAAAGTGAAATTTGCCATAATTAGCAGTCTAACAATCACTCCAAAAATTACTACATATGAAAAAGGTGAGTTTGGTATGAGTTAGAATAGAATGGAGAGATTAGAATTTTCAACCCACTAATTTTTTATATACTGAAAACCATTAGTCTCTATACATTACGAAAATCCTTTAGCATAAAACCATGCAGAAAAAATTGAGGGATTCAAACTCATGACNTTAGTCTCTATACATTACGAAAATCCTTTAGCATAAAACCATGCAGAAAAAATTGAGGGATTCAAACTCATGACCTCATGCTCTTCACTCAAAGCTCAACCAGACGGTTGTGTGCCAAAATTATTGCAACCGACTCTTTCAGTTTCTTTTACTAAAATCTTCATTATCTCATTGTATGGAACTTGTCTAATGTCAATGTTTTTTTTATAATTAATTAAGACTTCGGTTCGATTGTAGCAAAAGAAGATCATTTTGGTTTGCAGAAGGTGAGTAACTTAGGAAACTTTAAATACTTTTCAAAACTTTATTTTGTCAAATTAATAAGATGCAATGCAGGTGTCTACAGGTGTCTACCCACTTACAGAATTCTAATATAAAGTTACATATTTGGAATAAAAACACTTTCACCTTGTATAGTGACTTCTGGTTTCTAATGTACATTCATTTTACAATGAACACTTTCTCCATATGTACTTATACCCTGCTGTCAATAATTTATGACATGATATGAAACAGATGAGTTAGAATGGAATGTGATATTGGATTTCAATCCCTTAATCTTTTACAGATACATTTTACAATTAAATACTTTCGCCGCCCCTTAAACGGGACATTTTATGCAAATAAGTCAAAATTAATTCCAAAAACCAAGGTGCAATGCTAACGTCCGGTGTTCAGCCACATTACATACAAATTTTAGACAAATCTCAGCATTGAAAGTTGATCAGGGAGTCAGGAGACATCCATTGGACATATTCTGCATACTGAAGAGATTAACGTGGCGAAGAGAAAGAATATTTGTCGGAAATAACTGATGAGAAAGTTTACCAATAAGTTTGAAAATCATATAAACGCTCCAACCTCCACTACTTTTCATTAGGGCTGTTAAACGTTAGTGTGCCTAAACTCAAAACAACACGATAAAGCCGTGTCGTGTATAGATGTTTGAAGCACGATAAGTCATCGTGTTGTTTCACTTCGTTAAGTATCCGGCGCGGACAAGAGACACTGGACACAGTAACAAACAAAGATGTTGAAGCCTGTCTCAGACTTTCTGCTTTCACACCGCTGGTTACCAGCTAGAATAATCACAACTCCTACTACTAATTGTTTACTCAAAATCAAAGAATCGTATGCAATGGCTTGGATTTACTTCTACATGAACCAGAGAATTCTCCATCGTGTTTGTCTGAACATCTAATTGTCACACTATGAACTGAGAGTGAGAACACTGTCGATGAATACAACAACAAAATAATTGCTCATAATGGACACATTTTGACTTTGACACAGAAGAGCTAAGTAAGTAGCTCAACTACTCAATATTACTACAGAACTACGACTATAACAAAGGATTGCCATCGATATATGTGACTGAACTAGGGAAAAAGTGAACGATTATTGAATAGTTCTGCTAATTAATGCATATGCAATAATGACTTAAAGTCTTGATCGAAAGACAAAAAATTTCGAGACGTGTTCAGCAAGGTTAGACACATTGTAGACTATATGTAACACAAGACTATCTGGGAACAAGTGTAACGGAGTGCCTGTAGAAATATTGTTTTCAGTTCAGTCATATTTACTTAGATTTCAACAATTGACACGAAATCCAGAAACTTTAAGTTATTAAAATTTAGCACGCATTTAAATTTACATCAGAGTAAAATAATAATACACAATTGTAAACGCACTAATGTGTTACAGTGCTAAAACGTAGGGAAGAATGTGAACGGTAGATCGATATAAAGGGCTGTTGGTGGTAGCTAGGGAAATTTTTGCGGTAGAAAGGCCGGGGATAGGGTAATGGTCGGGGTCGGGGTTAGAGTAATGTCCGAGATAGGGTAATGTACCGGGGTCGGTTAATGTCTGGCGTAGGGTAATACCCGGGCTCGGGTAATTCCTATCTAATTGTAAGGTCGAGGTTGGGTAATGCCCGAGGTCGGGTAATGCCCGGGATCGGGTAATCCCCGAGGTCTGGTAATGCTCGGGGTAGGGTAATGCCCGGGGTCGGGTAATGTCTGGGGTTGGGTAATGCTAAGTTGTTAGGTTGTTAGGTTGTTAGGATGCGTGGGGTGGGGTGTGAGGCATGGGATATCCTGTANGGTAATGCTAAGTTGTTAGGTTGTTAGGTTGTTAGGATGCGTGGGGTGGGGTGTGAGGCATGGGATATCCTGTATTGAAAATCCCATATCGATCCATCCATTGGTTATCGAAATATTCGAGTTATTATTTAACATGTAAATTCCCATAAGGTAAAAATGGAGTTTCGGGAGAAAAATAAAAAAAGTACGTCAGTTGACGGATATGGTTCATCTTCGAACTTGTCCGTGCCTAGTGAATGGGCTATCGATTAGTGAAAACCGCATCTCGATCCGTCAATCAGTTTTTGAGTTAGAGAACTGACGGACGAACAAGACAGACTAATAATGAGTTCGCAACAAATAATTAGCAGAAGCAAATACAAAGACGTACATCGAATTGAGTCCGACTATCTATCTCGCACTTCGGTAGACGCGATTAAAGTTGCTGTTGAGCATCTACTTCGATTATACGTAGAATCAATACTGATGCTTACATCGAAATGTAACCGATTACATAACCATATTGAGTTAGAATTTACATGACATTTACATAAAATCTAATTAATGGTTATATAGAATGATGGTTCCACAAGGATTGAATAAGATGCTATGTAGTAATATTACTTGGGTTAGTATCTTTCCACTATACATGACCCTCTCTTGAACTTCCAATGCTGATATTGCCCAAATTTTTACTTACCGGAAGTTAAACTTCCACCTTGATTTGTGCCAATAATTTTGACTTGTTGCCTCTAGTGCTACAAAATATGTACTGACTGTTAATTTTGCAGCATTTATCGCCAAAGGCATTTTGCTTTGTCCAAAGCTTTCTTCACNCTATAGGCATTTTGCTTTCTCCAAAGCTTTCTTCACTTCCAAAAACTCTAGAGGAAAAAATTTTTTAATATTGTAATTATGTCTATTTTACTGACGTAAGCTACTAATTTCATTCAATTAGATCGCTCCATTTGNCCAAAGGCATTTTGCTTTGTCCAAAGCTTTCTTCACTTCCAAAAACTCTAGAGGAAAAATTTTTTTAATATTGTAATTATGTCTATTTTACTGACGTAAGCTACTAATTTCATTCAATTAGATCGCTCCATTCGATGGATTATTCGTAAACTTCATTGGCGGCTAAATGTGGACAATCTGTATAAGTCAAGCTTTTTATAAATTTCAGTCTGAAAACAGCATAAATTGCTTAAAAGACAGCTTTGTCACCAGCATCCAGGTATGGGAGTCGAAAGGGCCGTTCACAGATGCCGCTTTGTCATATTTGGAAAGATGACTTTCCACATATTATTACGAAGAATCATCGCAACGATTGAACCTATCCTTAACCGATATAAGCGGATACATAATGTGGACCAGGGTTCATGCATGGAGTTTTGTTGGCACTCCGCGTAATACAGCTGGTCTAAAATTATTTTATTCTATTGAAAGATAGTTTTGACCCAATGCTATTTGCTGGAGAAAACAGAAGATAAATTAATTTCGGACAAATGAATGTACACCCAATTTGAAATTACTTTATCCTATGGGAAAGTACTTTTGAATCCCATGCTCTTTGCTGGAGGACGCGTTTGGATAAATTAATTTCGGACAACTGAAATTTGTTGGTGATAGTGATTACGGTTTCAGAAAGATGGTATAAAAGTAGTGGAACAAAGTAAGGAAATCAAGACTCTATGCTCACTAAAAAACTTTATGATTTTTTTAAATTGAAATTCTTGGATGTTATTTTGACATGATGCACTAAGATATGGGTATTTCAAAAAAACATCCAAATATTTCGAATTTCATAAATTTATTATTTTTTCTGCTGATTGTAGAGACTTCATATTCAACTTTTCAATGATTTACGGGTATAGTTCTCTACCCGAGAGACGAGTATAGTTCTCCGCACAAGAAACAAGTATAGTTCTCCGCACAAGAGACAAGTATGGTTCACCGACCGAGAGGCGAGTAACCCATGTTCAGGAATATCCCGCACAAGAGACGAGAAGGATTCAGTGATTTTTCTTCTCTTTGGGACGGTAGCGGAGGGTGGTAGTAAGCAATTGATACCTTGGCACACGACGAAAAAGGGTCTTGTGTCTTGCGGTTTGTCTGAAAAAGGAAAAGGTATTAGGGCTTACTATATGTACATATAACCAAAGATAACCAAAAAATCCAAAACATTATATTCAAAATGTGAAAAAAAAATAATTGAAAAAGTGCAAATAAATGGAAATTTTATAAATTCATATTTGCTTTCAGCAATCGTTTTCCTGTCATTATCTTATATTAGCAAGTGAATATTTCTGTGGAATTGCCACAATTCTGCAAAATTAAACTCTTTAATTTATAAAGTTAAGATAGAATGCGTCGTAAGTTGTTTTTCTGCACAATTTCCGCAATGGCGCATAAAAATTAAGCTAATAAAAGGCGATGAGTAACACTCGAAAGCAAATTTACCCTTAATCAGTATACTACTGATCGTTCCTTAAAACTTGGTCGCGAACTAAGGCACACGCATGTCTCGAGTCTAATTTATAGTCCGATGGACTGAATTTTATGGCGATTAACGAAAAATAATTTTAAAATTTTAATGTTTTAAAAAGAAAAACTCTTATGAAAGATTTTGGGGTATCAATAAACTGTTTACTTTTTGCGCATCTGCCACCCTATTAGAGTTGTATTTTTGAACCTTAACTCTATGAAGATATGAATCAGTTTGAGTTTTCCTATATTCAACTATATTTGCAACTCGTGTTGCCAGGAAAGACTCAAAGGTCAACGCAGGTCAGTGGTATCTGATGCTGTTTTTACAGCCTAAATAGATGGAAAATATACGATGATTTTTAAACCTAAGATACGAACCTAAATGTAAACCCCAATTGTGTCAACCACCACTTCCTTACTCCTACCAATTCACACTTTCCAAAGATTACCAGTACTATCGTTTTCTATTTAACAATAATTTTTAAATTTTCAATAATTCCAGCTATTGAAGATGTTACAGTAGTCGACGGATATAAGACCANATGTTCCAGTAGTCGACGGATATAAGACCATCTGTTTTGCAACGGCAAATCTAAGTCTTATAAGCGTGGTGGTCTTATAACGGATAAAAGATCTATTGGATCTTATAAAAAGTTTATGGAAGTAAGCAGTCTTTCATTGAACTTGACCAAATTTTGAGAAGTTGACCTTGTGGCAAAAACCACATCAACATTGGTTTTCACTTTACTTGATTACAATACGTAAATTTTTAACAAAAAACGGCCTATCGGAGATGCGTTGTACAAAAAGTGAAGCTGGCAAAGGGATTTTCTTTCAGTAAATCTCAACCTAACTCGTTAAATAAGGAATTTGAGTCTTATAAGGAGAAAGTTGGGTCTAATAACGAGCTGTGGAACACAATTATCTAGGTCAAAGCAGGGTTTTATATCTGTTTTGGTCTTATATTCGTTGGTCTTATAACGAATTACTCACCCATGCTAAATGCATTGATACAAACCAAGCTATAGAAAATTAGGCGTTGTAAATAATATGGTCTTATAACGGATGGTATTATAACGGTCGACTACCATATTAAACATTTCAATTTCAATAATAGCGTAAAATTCTCCTTTAATCAGATAATAATTGGATTTTTTTTAGAAATGGCCAGTATGAAATTTAAATAAAAATACTTTTCTGCATACCCTGCAAATTTTCTGCATATTCTTCTTGTAATATTGTTATGGTTCTGGTTTAAATCGACCAACTTACTTAAATTTAGTTGGACAAAATCCCCAAAATTCAGTAACTCTCTAATCAATTACTAATTGATTTTTAAATAATTCAAAACTAAATAAAATTATCTTCAAATAAAACTTTTAACTTTAACTTTTTGAAATTGTGATTTTCCCACAATTTCAACTCAGTAAAATCAGTGCAGTCAAGGCTTTACTTGCCTTTCTACTGTCAGTACTCAAACCTTCCAACAATTAACTTTAAGCTTTAAAGAAAATGAACTAAACCCTATTCAATAAGTTCAACAATTGCATCAACAATAAAAATAATAATTTTTATTTAAACAAATAAACTTTAACAATGAAATATTATTTTCAGGCTTGATTCTAAACTCCCACTCATGAGTCAGACTTCATTCTAGAGTGAAGTCATAGCTTAGAATAAATTNTAAAATCAGTGCAGTCAAGGCTTTACTTGCCTTTCTACTGTCAGTACTCAAACCTTCCAACAATTAACTTTAAGCTTTAAAGAAAATAAACTAAACCCTATTCAATAAGTTCAACAATTGCATCAACAATAAAAATAATAATTTTTATTTAAACAAATAAACTTTAACAATGAAATATTATTTTCAGGCTAGATTCTAAACTCCCACTCATGAGTCAGACTTCATTCTAGAGTGAAGTCATAGCTTAGAATAAATTTCTAGACTCCAGGCCCTGGGCTTTTATACTTTTGTAGCCTTAGCGTGCCTCGTGCAAAATAACTATTATTATACTTCTGTAATAATAAAACAAAGGAAATTCATAAAAATAAACTAAGGTTAAGCTTACTAATTTCCATAATTAGTAACAAAATAAAACAAATAAAATAAAGACAAAGGTAAGTCAACCATTGTATAAATTATCTAATAATAATTTATAAAAATAATCATACAGTTGACGTCACATAAAAACACAATACAACTGTAACAATATATCTGAGATAGTGGGTCTCAGAAAAACCTTGGAAAAGAGAGCAGTACAAACAATTTTGCTTTTAATTGGGCGATGTCGTGAAATTTTGCTATTATAGTTGGTTGGTGAATCAATATTCTAGCTGGTGCCGTCCGTCACTTTTTTTACTACAAATTTTACTTTCAGTAAATTACCAAGGACGAGCAACTGCACAATTCGCATAAAATTGCATAGTCTTCATTAAAGATTTGTTTAAAAATTTCTTCACAAATTTAATTTTTATAAATAGGTTACTCCTCCTTTATCTCATTCTTGGTTGTACAATAGGATTCAAATCTCTGATTGGAACGTAGCATAAGTAGTAAGTTATCGTGGTTTTGATATAAGATATGATTTATCTAAATTTTTACCTAATGTGATATGATTTTACCTCAGCTCGATCTAGAGGTGAGAGCCTGCAAGGTTTTCTAATGCCCGCCTGGCCTGTGCCTGTGAGATAGTATGCCCGCATATGCCTGTGCCTGTATGACTTCATATGTGTCATGCCCGCCTGGCCTGTGCCTGTGAGAAAGTACGCCCACCTGTGCCTGTGCCTGTATGATTTCATATGTGTCATGCCCCCTACAGTATTTCCACTACAGTATCAGTATTTCCACTACAACTGTATTGCAGGGGTTAGACAAAATGAAAATTATGGAAAAGATTTGGTTCTAAAAAATGTATAGGACCACACATTGTGTAAACTTTACACAGGCGCCCACAGGCGCCTGTGGAAAAAAAGAATATGCTTGCTTGGCCTGTGCCCATGGCATAATTCGCCCGCCTGGCCCATGCCTGTTACTTTCTCTATTATTGACTGCCCGCCTGGTCCACGCCTGCAGGCACAGGCACAGGCACAGGTATTTTCAGGCTGCCTGTACAGGCACTCACCACTAGCTCGATATGATATTATCGCATTTGGTACACTTCAAAAACCTTCGTTTGTAGAATCATGGATATCTCCTTTTAAACATCGGCTTACTCAATCATGGTTCTACCATTGCTTTATATTCCGTGCACCTTTCGACTCTTTGGATTCTGCTTGACAGTGACATTGATCATGACAGTAAAATGAATTTTTTTACCACATTGATTCAATTCTATTTCTTTTATAAATTTTAGATTTCTCATCACCGAACATTGCCAATTATAGTGATAATGACATACGAAATTTCGGATGTAAGAAATATGACATTGTAGATAGAGATGAGAGAATGAGGCAATGCCACGCAGATGGTTGTGACTAAGGCAACTTCCATGATGAGTGTTGGGATGAAAAGGTGAGGATAGCGGAGCAGAAACCAGTTTGTTCCAGGAACATAGAAGGCAGAAGTGATGAACGAAGGGATCTCTGGATGTTGGATGTTATATATTAATATCATGAAGAATAGTAGTAGAGAGCTTATAAAGATACTTCCCAGCATCATGTCAGCAATAATGTTAATATACGGACAATTCACTTTGATGTAATTATCTGAAAAATTGATAGTTTCAGTTATATTTCTCGCCATAAAATTATAAGTCCTTCAAAATTGTGGTTGTTGAATGAGGAAGGGGGAAATTCTGGCCCGTTGTGGTTGTAATGTATGAATTTTCTACAATCTGAAACCGCTGGAATCTCCTTACACAAATTTTGTATTTAAATATAAATCTGTCCAAAAAACTTGTTTTAAGTTGAAATATTTTCTCTGATAATTTTTGTAATTAAATATACCTACAGAGCCAGGCTTCTTAATTCAGTATACAATTGAGAAAGTATTTATGTAAAAACTCGTATGAAAAAAACTAGCTCTGTCTCACTCCGCTCCTATCCTCTCGGAAAAAATTCCCTCCAAAGGATTGCGCGCCAATAAGTTATTGATGAAGTGGATTTCTTTGAATCACCAATATTATTAATTACATATTATCATAATTCTTTAACTCATAAACTTAAACATATTCTCGGATTAAATAGCTGTGAATACTGACCGCGCAAAAAAATTCAAATTTTAACCAAATTCTAGACATTTGCATCAAGATTTTATTTAGGATAATATAATATTTTTTCATATTTCTTAATCATTAATATTATAATGTTACTACTGCCTATGAATGAGGCTAGGTTTGATAAATAATGAACTTTTTTTTCTTTTTTGGTAATAATAAATTTCTCATCAATATTATGTATTTATTTGTTCTTTATATTCCAAGACCTAAACCCTTATATAAACTTCTCTTGTTACAATATAATATAATATTTTTTTGAATTTGGGTAGTAAATTAAATTATAGAACATTTCCCTCAAAAAGTCATATTATCTACCCCTAGAATCACTTATTAACAAAGAAGAAAAAAAGTTCATTATTTACCAAACCTAGCCTCATTCATAGGCAGTAGTAACATATAATATTAATGATTAAGGATTATGAAAAAATATTCTGTTATCATAAATATAGTCTTCGTGCAAATGTCTAGAATTTGGTTAAAATTTGAATTTTTTTGCGCGGTCAGTATTCACAGCTATTTAATCCGAGAATACTTATGTCACAAGTCTCATTTATAGCGTGAAATGCTTTCTCCATTGTATACTGAATTAAGCCTGGCCCTGTATTATCCTAATGTCTTCTCAAACTGCAAAACGTAAACGCAATATGTTGGTAAGACGATTAACAACGTTTTAACGACGATAATTTTAACAACAAATTACAGTGCTGGAAAATATGATAAAAAGGGAGAATGTTAGTTTTGGCCCGTGCTCTTTGAGGAAGTCCGTTTTATACTGAAGAAAGTCCATTTCATACTTAAGTCCACCTTACGTCGCTACGTAAATGTTTTGTTTTCAAATCAATATTTTATGAAACAACATACAAAAGTATGGAAACACAGTATTATAGGTTACTTCTGTGAAACCAGCTAAACTGTGAGATAAGCATTATACAAACAGGTCACAGCTTAACTTCGACAACAAAATTTGAAAACAAAAGTCCAATTTCCAATATAGTTGTAGTAGAAATTACAGATATTTTAAAGTACNTTTCAAATCAATATTTTATGAAACAACATACAAAAGTATGGAAACACAGTATTATAGGTTACTTCTGTGAAACCTGCTAAACTGTGAGATAAGCATTATACAAACAGGTTATTGTTATATATATATTGTTGTCACAGCTTAACTGTGACAACAAAATTTGAAAACAAAAGTCCAATTTCCAATATAGTTGTAGTAGAAATTACAGATATTTTAAAGTACAGTGAAAATTGGTTGTAAGACCTCCCCATATATGACCAACTCAGTTATTAGACCTGAATATTTTTATCTATTTGGGCCAAGCTTAATACATTTAACATTGGAAAAGAATGTGTTATAAGACTAAACGGTTAAATGAGGTGAATTTACTGGTTCCCATACGTACATCTTGTANTGTGTTATAAGACTAAACGGTTAAATGAGGTGAATTTACTGGTTCCCATACGTACATCTTGTAACCGATTTGCAATATGGTAGCCTGGAAGCTTACCTAAAAATGCAAATTCATTTACTTTATTTAGTTTGAGTCTATTGATTAGATGTAACAGTTTATTCAATTTTAAAACAATAACAATAAACATTTATATTAGATCAAATTTGTACTACATACCATGACGGCTTTAAGACCNCCAACTCAGTTATTAGACCTGAATATTTTTATCTATTTGGGCCAAGCTTAATACATTTAACATTGGAAAAGAATCTGTTATAAGACTAAACGGTTAAATGAGGTGAATTTACTGGTTCCCATACGTACATCTTGTAACCGATTTGCAATGTGGTAGCCTGGAAGCTTACCTAAAAATGCAAATTCATTTACTTTATTTAGTTTGAGTCTATTGATTAGATGTAACAGTTTATTAAATTTTAAAACAATAACAATAAACATTTATATTAGATCAAATTTGTACTACATACCATGACGGCTTTAAGACCNAAATTTTAAAACAATAACAATAAACATTTATATTAGATCAAATTTGTACTACATACCATGACGGCTTTAAGACCGAAATCCTTCGTGCAAACTCAATGACCTTATAAACATGCTGCTCTGTATGATTCTATTAAAATTTAGATATAATTTTCTGGATGTCCCGTGAAGCATGCAATATACAATGTACTCTGTTGCACCAAAAGTTTTCAGCCGTGTCCCACGTGATCACGCAGTAGCGTTTTTGAGTCAGATAAGTTACTGGCTGGCATTATTGTGAAATAAAATATCAGTTTACTTGAATTAGTTTCTTACCTTGTATAGATTTCCAGTAGCGTATGGTTAGATTTAAGAGACACATCACTTGTTTACAGTAAAGCGACAGTGCAGCTTGGAACACAATTGCTTGTCCATAGGCACAAATAGCGACAAAATTTAGAGCGTTGTGATTGATCGTATTGTATTGAAAGCTAATACCTACTTTGATTACTATGAAGATAAATATGGAAAGTAATACACATCGGAAAGCCGTCCACATGATATAAGATTTTGTGTTTGTTGTGACAACAGCAAACTGATTCGCATCCCACACAAAAGGTATTGTTTTTAAAGCTGAACACACTTTTATCGTGTAAATGAGTGCAGCTAATCTAAATTTCCCCAGCATTCTTATTACATTCAANAAAGCTGAACACACTTTTATCGTGTAAATGAGTGCAGCTAATCTAAATTTCCCCAGCATTCTTATTACATTCAAGCCAATATTTTGGAAGAAAGAATGACAATAATTGGAGAATAATGTTACTGAATTATTTCCGTATTGTCCGTATTGAAGCTACAAGTTTGGCAAAAGTAATATCTCTAAAGTTCTATTAGAATGTGGCAATATGCTTTTATTGATTTCGTAACTTTAACTTTTTCGACTTGAAATTATGCTTGTATAATTTATTTTAGGGTTTACTGGGTTCGGTTCGATCAAATCTGAACCAAATAAAATTCCAATTGACTAATTTAGCTTGACAATATGTATAATATGTGACGTCATCCGACAAATTTATGGTGAATCCGTCGCACTCCAATGTGAACTTAACTTCAGCAACTATGAGTTTGGATATATGGTAACATTTTTGTGAGCAATACGTAAAGGAAAAAGTTCATTAAAATAGAAAGCTAAATCACCTAAAATAACCGTAACAACGGCAAAATCATTCGTAGACTAAACCATATAGCGAAGCATAGAGATTAAGATACAACTTAAACCTGAGATATTAACCGTTTGCAACTGAAGCATGATTTTTTGTAGCAGAGTATCATTTAAACTGATTCAAGCAGTAATAAACCGGCTATGAAAATGTATGCTGCTGAAGGTTGAGTAAGTAACTGAGATTAATCGTGTAGTCATGAACACTGTTCGAAAAAATCGGGTTTATACGAATAAATCGAATAAATCCGATACATTTGATATATATCCGATATATTTGATTTATTAATATATAAATTTTAATTTTGTAAAATTTTGAAAACTTGCTACAATTTAATTCCTAGTAACTATACATTTTTTGATTTACCGTCTTTCGAGAACCGGTCATAATTTTCATTAAATGTTAGTTCTGTCCATCTCTTCTACTATACTCAATGTCACTTCCACTATTCTCAGAGTCACTATTGTTGGTAGTGACAGTAGTGGTNCCATCTCTTCTACTATACTCAATGTCACTTCCACTATTCTCAGAGTCACTATTGTTGGTAGTGACAGTAGTGGTCATATGTGTCTTTCCAAATCTATTGAATGTTACATTTTTCNTCCATCTCTTCTACTATACTCAATGTCACTTCCACTATTCTCAGAGTCACTATTGTTGGTAGTGACAGTAGTGGTATCATCATATGTGTCTTTCCAAATCTATTGAATGTTACATTTTTCGGAGCAAATTGTTGGTCTATGAATTAACGTCAACTTGAATGCTTTCTCATTACCAATTTGTTTCTCAATTTTGATTGGACCGATCCAAATCTGGACAAAATCCGCTCAAGTCCACCCGTTGTTGCTGTTGCAAAAAGAAACTGTTCGCATATAATTAATTCATTTATCCTTAGTACTTTCCCAGTCCAAGTGGTTCCCTACTAAAATTTGTTTCCACCGAGTGGATGGTTCGACTGAGCGAAGATATTCACTATATAGATACGATTTGAATGGAGGCTCACCTGCACAATGACTCATAAGAAGTGGTAAATAACGTTGATAAAAACCTAACGTCACTATTTTTAATGTTGGAAACCCTTATAGAATCTTTACTGTAAGAATTATTTGCATTTCCCGCTCCTGATTATCAGAGAAATAAAAATCAAATAAATCAATATTCCTCATTGTATCAATCTGATATATATCAAATGTATCAATCATGATATATATCATTTTCGAACATTGGTCATGAATAAATTAACTGTAGCATTTTTGTAGAATATACAACCCATACCACATGCGAAAATCCGATGTTGAAAGTGTAGAATTCAAAATCGGCATTTTCGCAAGTGATATGTACTGTGTAAGTAGACAAATGGTGGTACCACACTGGATGAGTTGCTACAACATTTGTGATGCGTCAGGCAAAAAACTGTGTTGAGCGTCCGCGCATTGAGGTAACCCCTTCACTTTTGACGATTTGTTACAACTTTTCTGCTGATACAACAAAAAAGCTGCACGTTCACACTAAGGGACAACTTCACTTTTGGCAGTNGTAGAATTCAAAATCGGCATTTTCGCAAGTGATATGTACTGTGTAAGTAGACAAATGGTGGTACCACACTGGATGAGTTGCTACAACATTTGTGATGCGTCAGGCAAAAAACTGTGTTGAGCGTCCGCGCATTGAGGTAACCCCTTGACTTTTGACGATTTGTTACAACTTTTCTGCTGTTACAACAAAAAAGCTGCACGTTCACACTAAGGGACAACTTCACTTTTGGCAGTAAAAAAAAATGCTGCGAATCAATTTTTTAGCTTCGTTCGACCAAGCTGCTTTTCCATGAGAAAAAAATTGCTGCTTCCTGATTGGTTTATTGACAGCCTTTTCTCATGTGTGAATAGACTTAAACCTTTGTGTGAGTAGGCCACAAAAAAGTTCTCTGTGGCTGCGATAATATGGGCACAAGTTGCCTGTACTGTATGCATGGCAGCACCAATAGTCTTTCTCAAATGAACATTTCCAATTTTCTCAAAACATTAAATAACACCAAAAATTCGTAATATCAAAACGGATTGACAGAGTCAATACAGTTCCAATATTATACTACTCTAACACTTGAAACTAACATCGTAATAATAGTCAGGAATGAATTTTTGGCCCCATGCTCTTTGCTGAAGAAAGTCATTACAACTATTTGACGGAGAACGTGTTCCCCGCCAAGGCTTTGAAAAAGCGATTAAGCTAAGAATTTGGTCTTTGGTGGGTACGATCCCACGTCTTAGATTAACCGGACTTAAATGGACTAGCAATTGTGCTACATAACCGATTGTGAAAAAGCTCTTCCATATCCTGACTATATCATGATCATCCACTATTTATCACCAGCAAGTGTTTTTGCATCCAACATTTTTCGCAGTAGATTTACATGAAAAATAGTTATTTTATTAAAGAGCACTAAAAGTAGAGAGAAATTTTTAAACGAAAAATAGGGTCGAAATGATCAATAATTATGAAAATAAAGTTTTGCGAACTTAATCATGAGAGTCTCTACATTAAGAATATGTATCTCAGAATTAAGTTCTTTGTTAACCTAACAACCGTACGCATTCTTAGAATTAAATTCGAAATACTTTATTTTCAATAAATTAATAACTCTTGCCATTATGATCCCCTGATTTGAAATATCTTCTTTACTATGTTCTTTTATTAAAAAGAACACTATTTTGAGAGAGAAAAAGAAAATTACCTCCTGGAAATATAGTTGGGGAATGTTTATAAGCTAGAACTATCTCCAACAAATATCTCCATTATCAGTAATTCCTCGTTGTTTAAATAATTTATCTAGAATTGTATATTTATGAAGCTGTCAGTTTTAATTTTCATACATTATGTAAATAATTTTGTATCGATACACGATTTCAAAATTTAATGCACATCCATTTAAAATGAAGTATCTCCTTTCGAAATTCAATATCTAATTAATTGGTACACAATTAATTTATATTTGTATAATTATGAAACTGAGAAACTAGCATAGGTGGGCAAATTACTCGTTTCAAATTTTCGAATTACCAATTACATTAGCAAATTTTTCCAATTACTTTTTTCAAATTACATTATTCAGATTTACAAAAATACAAAATACAAATTACTGTAATTTAATTACATTTTAAATTACAAATTACATTTTTAGGAAAATTAGCGTTTGATTTACCAAGATTAATTAGCCTGCATTATTATCAGCTCCTTGTCATGTTCATCTGCCGAAAACTNGGAGGGGGGGGGGGAAAGAATGATTCCTTAGAAGTTAAACAGAGCTGAAGATGTTAGGGGAGTGTTCTATTGTTGGAAAACTTTTTCCGCGCCAAAAACTTCTACATATTGACAACTGTGTTTCAAATTGCAACTATATGTGTAATGAGTGTTGGTAAAGTAATTAAAGTCTCCTCTGATTTTGGTCATGAGTTGCCCATAGTTATAAGCTTACTTTTATCACTAATAAATTTTCCAAAACTCCTGAATTTTCTTGTCTTTCTGTTAAAGCTAAGTCACATACGAGGCAATGTTTGGTTTTTCAGCCATTCTTTATGAAATTACGTCGCAATCAGCTTTCTTTTTGTTTAAAATAGAAAAAACATTGTCTAATTCCACCGATTTTTGGAATGGATTTCTGCCGCTGCCACTTGCTTAAACACGAATTTTGTTTCAAAAAAGTAATTTGTAATTTCATTACTTTTGTTCGAAATTTTACAAATTGCCAATTACAAATTACTTGTTCGAAGTTATCAATTACAATTTACAATTATGCATTACAATTTTGTAATTAGATTACGTAATGCGATTACATGTAATCTAATTACAAATAATTTGCCCTACTATGGAAACTATAAGAATTTTTGGTCACCTTTCCAGGGGTGAGAGGCAAAGGTTAGTAAGGTCAATCGATGAGTTTTTGAACTGGTGATGCATCTAGCATTACGATGGCATGGAGCAAATAAGCGTCAAAGACTGCTATTAAATTATCATTGTTTGATTGGGCACATGCCAAACTGGTGACCAAAGGAAACCAAATTTTTGTTACTTTTTTGTTAAAAAAGTTTCCAAGCAATTGTATTGCTAATTTCAAAACTTCTAATTTTAGTAGTTGGTTAACCATAAGTAACCGTTGCCACTGTCCGTGGACATGATATACAAAAATTTTTCTACATAGAGTCTGAAGAGTTAATGGAGCATAGAGCAAAGAGGAGTGATTTGAGAGAACAACATGACGCGTTTTTTTCTCGTGCTTTCCAAGCAATGCTTTCTCCATGTTCCATTAACTTTTCAGACACTATGTATACTTTGCCCTTTGAAATGAGCTAAAAACAACACAGATTGGTTCTTACGTTGACAAGTTATTAACTTTCAGAGAGGTACCTAATTTCAAAACACCCTGTAATTTAGTGTTTACAAGGAAACTGAACATAATGACGCCAGAAATAGTGAAATATCTTATTAAAGTTTTTCCAAAAATAAATGAGCTCATTGAGCTGGAATACAAAAAGATACTGCTAAATGATTCGCCTTCACTGAACATTGACTACAATGAAGTAGTCATTAGTATCTGGACATGGTTCATAAAACTGAACATCCTACTCTACATTATTAACAACGTTAATTTTTACAATATACTCTATTTACTTGAGATTAAAATAAAAAATTTTGTCATCGAGTTTGTTTCACAGATATGGCGCAACTAGTTTACAGAGACAGACAATTAATCCGGGCCTTCTTTCTCCACTTTCACCAAAAACGGCTTGGGACAGGCGGTACACAATTAGTAAATAATGGAAGTGAAGTTAATTTCATTATATTAATATAAAATATCTATTTCGATTAGATATACCCTAATGCAAAGCAATGGAGCAAAAAAGTAGACAGAGAGATGTGTCGACATGTTCTCTGCTGAGTCAGGTGAAATAGATCCCAGGGGCCATACCCAGTTCCTCGACTTACTTTAGATACTTTTCTCAATTCACCATNAAAGTAGACAGAGAGATGTGTCGACATGTTCTCTGCTGAGTCAGGTGAAATAGATCCCAGGGGCCATACCCAGTTTCTCGACTTACTTTAGATACTTTTCTCAATTCACCATATGTCTCAACCTCTCTCAACATTACAGAATGCCACATTGTCACAAAACATGTGTTTTGATTCGACATAACTCTAATGCAAAGCAATGGATCCTGTGTTATTGTACGCAAATCTTACCTGTCAATGCAACTAGCTTTATCTAATGGATTGAGGGAAACAGGCTTCGAAGTCAAGAAACAGTTAGTCAATTTAATGAACCAAATGACTTTACACTTGCCAAAATCATTCTTGCGGCAGTTTCTGAGAAGATGGTAGAAGCGTCGACTTTATATACTAGTAATGGAAATTCAACATGAGACCCTGACGACAATTATTCAAAGTCTCAAAAAAATTCTTACAATACTTCTCTACATCGATGTACCTGAATTTATAGTTAAATATATGGATATAATGCACAATTTTTGAATTGTAGCATCCATTTACTACACGGATATACTGAATTTCGGCTATACTGAATAATCTTGCCGGTCCCTACGAATTCACAATAACCGGACGTTACTACATTTATTTTTTAATTATATGTACGCAGAAGACATGCTCTGTAAGTATTGTAAGTTGGCAGTGAGCATTTACACCATATTTAACGTTTATGGGCCTAGTGCGTATGAAATGTGTGCATTATGCGCATTATGCATTAAGGAAAACGCCTGCAGGCGCTATAAATATTTTACGTCCGCAATAAAAATTTGATGCACATTCATCGGCTATGTGCACAGTACACATTATGTGCGTATTAAACTCGCGCAATTGACGTATGAATGCGCAGTAGATTTAAGTTTGCATGCCTACTGGGTGATTAAATGCGCACTGCCTTTATATAAGCACTGCACTTACAATTTGTGCGTTGTTTCTGCCGTGTACATGTTCAATGCACGTCTACACAAGTGACAAGCAATGACCATGAGCTGTAAGCATTGTACGATCGTATCTAGTACTGTCATTTTCCGTGTGCATTACACATGCGTAGTGGGAGTTTACAGCGCAGTAAGCATTGTGCGTGGTCAGTTGACCTTTTTATACACAAATTATAATTAAATATATAAATTTGGTAGTTAATTTACTCTAACATGTTGGCTAACTTGACACTTTAAGCAATGCAACATGATGACCCACGTTTACCACGGTTTATTTGTTCAGCGATATCAATAATTGGATATTGGCAATGTTCTACTTTGACACGCATATGGTTTCAAACATTTCAACCGCCTAGGTGGGTCAAAAAACCACATTCTTACTGTCCCCTCCACTCATGCGTACGACAGAATGCAGTCGATAAGCGTCTAAATTGTTTACGTGTTTTTAATCAATAATGCTGTAGAAACCAAATTTTAAGCTTAAAACAACTTTAAAATCGCGCACCGAACCCGATCTGCATAAATCCACAATTTATCAAAACTAAGTTTCAGTAACACGACGATAAGACAAAGTTATCCACTCCATTATCCCATTGATTTTTGTTTCGCTACTTCCATCGTCATATTCACCAAACTTCAAAATATGACAATTAACACTGAAAACATGTAAAAACCCATTATCACTACAGAATTTACCAAAGCGGGCACTTCCCGAAATCTTGCTGAAATTTTGAGAACTATTACAGTGGCTTTAGCTTTATGTCACCTCCGAGGGAGCCAAAAAATTGGTTGACAGTAGGCGGAGTTGACAATAGCCGATAATATCAACTGACTAATACTTCATAGATTAGGTGACATAAACCGAAGTTCCTGGTTTAGAGGCTCATTTTATGATACGATACCTTTTTCGATTTATTTTACAACTTTTGAAGTTATTACCTGAATTTGGAATAACTCTAAAAGCAAATTACTTCTTAAAGTAATCAGCAAGTTTTTTTTGCAATATGCCAGAAAAATGGTTTTGAGACATTATCGTGTCAGAAACTCACAAAATATCGGTACTTCTTTGCAAAGTTCTCCACTTCCAATGTTGCTTATCATTAAAACTTTAAGTTTCTCAATTCTAACCATGTGCCCATCTAAAGTTGGCATACTCGCGGTTGGAATAAACCCGCGTCTGCGGGTGATTCTTTAAAAAAGTAAACTTTCACGATCGAGGATCGCATAGTAGAATACAACAAATAGGTTAATGAAACAGTTCCCCCAAGGGTCTCTGACCGCCCACACCATTTAAACAAACACGAGTATATTCTGGGCCTGAGAACCGAAAGTTGCCATTAAAGTGTGGTTATGAGCGGTACATTCTCTTCAAATGGGATGACAATAGGAGGTGTGACAATAGGCAGAGTATTTAGTACATGAGAGCATGGAGTTTAGCCGGGGGAAAGCCAACAAGGTGACAATAAGCGAAGTGTGACATAAAGGGGTAGTGACATTAAGCTGAANCAATAGGCAGAGTATTTAGTACATGAGAGCATGGAGTTTAGCCGGGGGAAAGCCAACAAGGTGACAATAAGCGAAGTGTGACATAAAGGGGTAGTGACATTAAGCTGAAACCTCTGTATTTGATGAGCCATTAGATATATCTTTCAAATTTGTCAAAACTTGCGACCTCGCGCCTAAATTGCAGTTGCCGTCATTTTAGTCAAAATCGTTATCCTTTTTTCTCGGCAACAGAATCATAAATGCTTCGGCTTTGTTTGCAATTGACTCAAGATAATCATCCCCCCGAAGTGTTTCTCATAATAAGCTACTTGAGTTAATAGTATCGTCACATTGAACGTATGGATCTTACAAAAAAAATTCACTTAATTTCACTAAATTGAAAAAAAAAGTCAAATCAACCAATGCAAGCTGAGAAATGAGTTGACCCTACGTGCCACTTATTAGGCCAAACAGGTAATAACGTAAACATTTTCTGAATCTGCTGGCTTTCACCTTTCCAATAATATCTTATAAGACTAAATTCCACAATTTTGAAAATTTAACCATTTAGCTCCGACCACTTTGACCCAAGTCAGCTTTTCATAAAAGAAATTAGACTGGAACAAATTATCATTATTGTGTTGAACAATTAAATTTAGTGGAATTGAATGCAAATCTTCATAAGATTCAAACGACTCCTGTGGCGAAATTATTAACTAACTTTGGGATTTTATGAAAAACAAATGAGAAAATAATTTTTTAATTAAATCCAAAAACCCAAAGTAATTATGAAACAAAGTTACTGAGAAAACGGGATACCAAGTTACGCTAAATAGCGGCGGAAATGTTAATTTCGGCGCAATATCTCAAATTTTGGCGAAACTAAAATACATGCATCAAATGACTCATCAAGTAATAGTACTAGCCCTCAAAATTTCACTGGAATTGGTGAAACTATCCACGAAATTCAGTCAAAGGCATTCTGTGGACACTTTCTCATGGAATACAAAATTATAGGAAACTTTGTCTCGGCGTTCCTTGTACCATTCAGGAATTAGATGAAGTAAGGCTATTTTGATTTTTTTAATTGTGATGATTCCTTGTAATCAGCTAACTTGTAATNAGTTACGCTAAATAGCGGCGGAAATGTTAATTTCGGCGCAATATCTCAAATTTTGGCGAAACTAAAATACATGCATCAAATGACTCATCAAGTAATAGTACTAGCCCTCAAAATTTCACTGGAATTGGTGAAACTATCCACGAAATTCAGTCAAAGGCATTCTGTGGACACTTTCTCATGGAATACAAAATTATAGGAAACTTTGTCTCGGCGTTCCTTGTACCATTCAGGAATTCGATGAAGTAAGGCTATTTTGATTTTTTTAATTGTGATGATTCCTTGTAATCAGCTAACTTGTAAGTCCTAAGCCAAATGTAAAAACGTCATTAGCTAACACCTTTTTATGCCATGCAGCCGTTGAATAAAATTTCTCGCCTCAACATTTGCCCGTAGTCAAATTTAGAGGAAATGTCTTTTAAGTTTGATTTTTGTTGTTTAGAGAACGCATAAGAAACTAGTATATTCCATAGAATTAGGAATTGGGCCCGTAAAAATTTGCAGTCAGACGGACTTAAATGTTGTAAATTACCCTCCCTTGACGCAAAGTCACCGTATCCATAGAGAAATTGCTTGAAAACATGTAAACAATTTAGACGGTTATCGACTGCATTCTGTCGTACGAATGAGTGGAGGGGACAGTAGATATGCCTATGTAATAATTTCATTAGGCTGATATGAGAGAAAGGAAATTTTAAGCGGAAAATACGAGAGTAACTTACAAAGGTATCATGAACATCATAAAGAAATATAAAAAATATTGACGTAGAAGTACCAAGAAGACATAAATAAATAAATTTAATCAATATGGATGATATTCCTTCCTCTTTGGCAACATTTTGCAAATTACCATTAGTGAAGAAAGAAATTTTGTGTAATACGTTCCACGTGCATAAGACTCAGAGATATTTCTGAGTCAAAATATTTTATATAAAGCGAGCTTTATACACGACGGAATACGGTAATTCAGAAGTTCGATTTATTGAATTAAGCCTTTCGCTATGAAAACGGGTGTAATTATTCTGAATCGGGAACTTGAGAAATCCAATACAAAGAAAAATCCTAAAATTGAATATGGATTAACGGACACTGTGACACTCAAAGTCGGTCAAATGGATTGCAAGCCCTAGTTCTCCGGAAACTAATATTTAATATTTTATGGGTAATAGAGTCCGATTTTGAATAAATGCAGAAGTGAAATAGATTGGTCTACCGAGCTCAACCTTAATATAATGATAAATGTGTGGAAATTCTTGTTTTCTAATGATTGGATTGTTACGCGCGAACAACAAAGCTGAAACGGTTTACGTGATCGCCATGTTCGTTTGGCATGCTATATAAATATAATTTTTTACATCTATATAATTATTTCCATATTTTTATGTATGGCGAAATTTGGCATAGTAAGACAACTTATCGTTAGTTAGTAGCGCCGATAAATGAATATAGTTTTACCTAAATCAATTTGAACACTTATCGCATGACTTTTCTAACTGTCTGCTGATGATGTTGTAAGCATATATTCTTAAAGTCCTAAACCAACCGGACTATAGGCTGATTACTATATTTTAGTGAAACTGTTAACGACATTTGACCCCATTGGATTTTTTATATTAGGTTAAGTATATAAATCTTATTGTCCCAACTAAACTTTGAGTTGACCCCAGGATTAAGGAAATTGGTTTCTTTCTACCTTGCATTATTTCAAAACGATTTAATATTACTTATGAAGAAATAAACATTTACAGAGTGAGGTTTTAAATTAAATGAATCAGGGTCCACGGAGACTTCGCTGTATCAAATTGCATTTAGCCATTGGCGTGGGAGATTTTTGGTAGCGTTGTGTTGAGTTGTTGCATCTCTGTAGAATGAATCATATTTTTGTTCCTTATGGCAACAGTCAATAGAGATATTTGAACTGAATGAACACAACGCTCTCAAAAATATTCCACGCCAAAGGTCAAATTCTACCCGATATAGCGAAGCAACTACAACCGGTCCTGACATTGACTAAATTTTGGGTGTCGACTCTCCGATTTATGACTCTGAGTCTTAACAGCAAAGGAGTCACAATCATCAAATGACTTCTGATTCCGAAAAACCCTGAGTCAGACTCAGAATCATAGAGAACACTAGTGGCTTTGAACTTTGGTTTCAAGTTTGATCAAGTGTATAAGTCACACATACGTGGTGGGTGATTGTAGGGTAGTGTAGGTATCCCTGCTTAGTCGTTCAAAAATCACGCTGTATAATCTCAACTCCATCGCCAAGTGCAAGTTCCAATAAGAGTCTCTGGAAAATCAATGTTGATCTAACTACAGAGAGTATGCACATTTATGCTTATTTGAGATTAAATTGTTGGTTCACTTGTTGGGAACTGTTGCTGCTCTACAAACTAGGAGTATTTGTCTTGCATGATTTCAGTACTTTTACCCCTAAATAGCATTTTTAGGAACTACAGTGAGAGGCATAAAGTTTCTATATATAAGAGGAGTCTATAATTTAACAAAATTTCGACAAAATAATACATAAAATAGATTAAATAAAAGGTATTACGTATTCTATTTTTCCCGAAACAATCTCTTACTCAAAATAAAGTCGGCCTAGTGGAATACTCGAATTATTCACGCCACTATTTATAATAATAAAATTTTAATTTTATTTTACTATTGCTTTCGTCGAGTTTACAAACTGACGACGGGCATAAAAACCAGGGACGAATAGATTATGCGATAATTTTTAAAACCAAAACCATTTGGCTTACAATTGCGCCAAATTTTGCTAGTCGATTGGGATGCTTATATTCATTTTCTATGAGTAATTTATTTTGAAGCAAAAGTCAAATTCTATTGCACAAAGTGAAAAGAGTAATTTCTACCGTTGTTGCAGAAAATTCATTTGATGTTTAAGTTAGTTGAATTGAAATGACCACGTAATATACAGTGAACCTCGAGTATTGTGAAAAAGAATGGGACAATTCCCGCAATTGTATAGAACGCTTCATAGTATCAGGCTGTCAGGCTATCAGACTAAGGGATTAATATAACTATGAAACGTGACTCATTTTGGCGGTCTCTGATTGGTTGAAAAAATTATGGGCTCCCGCTAGTTCTAATCAACTCAGAGGAATGCATAAATGTCATAGTCCCTCAATGTAATCCTCTCCACTCAAACTCAAGAGAAATAAATTCTGTTTGAGAGGAGTCGTGGGAATAGGAACACATTTTCTCAACTGTGTAGTGACTTTATGAGCACAGGCTAGTTGTCCCCTTGATAATCTTCCTTACACATTTTGGTTAGAAATAGCAAACCAGTTAATTCTATCAGAACTTTTCTATCATTTTCGATCCCGTAAATTTTCTATAATCTCAAAGTACTATGAGCCTTAATACTATCAGGCGCTCTATACAATTACGGGAATTGGGCCATGTAATGAAATCAATGATACTTTTAGTAATATGAACTAAAAAACTCAAATCATTACATCAATGTGATAGGATACATATTTTAAGCCTCACTTGTTGTGGCAGTGAGCATCGGCAAATTTTGATAAAGTATCACGGTCCCAGATAAACTGCTTTGGTGTAACAAACATAGCGGAATGAAACGCTAAAGCTAAGACCACACTCACAGAGCCGACGGCGGGTGCCATTCTTTCGTTTGATCACTCCTATGCCATACCAAAAAAAAATAGTCAGCTCCAATGTGTCGAGTGATAAAAGTAAAACAAAAAAGTGGAGCCGATCATCTTTTGGTTAAGGCCATACTGAAGAAATCCAACGGCTCCAAAGTGTCAAGCGATAAAAGTGAGACGACGAAGTGGAGCCGATGACTTGCTTTGCCTATGCCATATCGGAGGAAAAGTGAGACGATGAAGTATATTTGCTCTAGATTCTTTGCAGTTGAACCAAGTTCGACTTTACACGCACCAACTTGGAGCTGATAGTCTTTTGAGTGGTCCACACCGGAATTTTTCATTCTTCTCTTTCGAATTCTCATTCACCTTCTGATTAGCATAGCGCTATGCTGACCCTTCCTCAATAAATTTAAATCATTTTATTACCAATTTGATTCCTTGCACTTCCACTATGCCATACCCAAGAGCCGACAACTCATCTGTTCTACTATCATTGTTCCACTTTGTCCGGTATGGCCAAATAAAAGAAAAAGTAGAGCCGACAGAGAGACGGCGGCTGGTGCTTGAACGACTAATGTTTATGACCCATTTTCTGGTATGGCATAGACGAAAATAATCGGAACCGATCTTTTATCTGTTCAACTCCAAGTCGTCGGCTCCAGTGGTATGACTCAAGCTTAACTTTCTGTGATATTGTGCCTTTTACATGAAATTAGGCGAATTTCGTTTGCTTTACTCGATACCAAAATTTAAGAATCGCAGATGTCATTCTGAACGGTACTGATTTAATATTGTTGTATGACATTATAGGTTCTGATGATGAAATCATCAGTGAAGTTGTTGAGAATCTTTGGTTGTTAGAATAGGGGATGAATACGAGGTCTTAATTGATTTTATAGAAATAACAATAACTTTCAGAAACACTGATGAATGAGTGAAAAACTCACTTAAAGATCTGTTGGAGCATTTTTGACGTGCAACTGTGTGGTTAGAATTTGAGTAAAGAGAATGAGATCATAGGTTTGAATCCCTCGATTTTTTGGCATGTCTTTTTAATTAAAGGCTTTCTCCATGAATAGAAACTTATGCCTTTTAGTTTACATATCTTTATGTAGCTCTCGGTATTACCAGGTTGAAAATTTTATGGTAAAATTTTCAGATTTGGGAAGGATTGTATATCGCCCGGTGGTTAGATATGAGGAGACTCGTACTCTCACAGTAGTCAAGCGAAGTTTTGATCACCAGAAACAATGACAAATATGAGTTAAAAACCCCCTGTGACGTAAGGAGATACATGGTCCAGTGTACAGGGTCCCGAATAAATAAGTACACATGGAGGAAGTGAGTTAGGTTTGAGTTAGCATGGAGTGAGAACGGGGGTTTCAACCCTCTAATATTTTATACATGCCTTTTGCAGTTAAAACATTTTCCATGTGTACTTATTTATGCGGGACCCTGTAGAATACACATGCTACTCCACTTTTTGTCTCACAGAGTTTGACATACTTATATATAATACGTTAATACGTATAATATTATCTACATGGTATGGCTGAAGTAAGCAGACAATGGAAGTGCAGGAATGAGATAGGGGATGAGTATAGACGCTTTTTTTTTAGTATGTGTTTTTTCAGCTATACTTTCTCTATTGTCTGCTTACTTCAGCCATACCCTGTATAATACAGGGTAGGGCATAAGTAAGTACACATCTAGGAAGTGAGTTAGATGTGAGTTAGCATGGAGTGAGATCGGGGTTTCAATCCCCTAATTTTTTATACATGGTATTTGCAGTTAACACTTTCTCCATGTGTACTTACTTTTGCCCTACCCTGTACATCGTCGGAAAGCGCAATAGAATCATTGGTATTTTTGGTATGATTTGTATGTTTTGTATTTTTGAGGTACTTCCACACTAGCAAAGTAAATCAAGGTTCAATTTGCATATTCTATTGATACAAATTTTTTTATTCTTAATTTTGTTTCTTTTTGGGTGGCCTCTCTTCTTACAAATGTAAAATATGTTAGGAGATTGACGTTTCAAACTAACATCCAAAAATTTCAATTTTCAAAATATCATAACTTTTGTTCTACTGATCTTTGAGATTTGATTTTTCCTATACTTCCCATACTACTTTTGAATGCTTTCTCTAAAACTGTTAACAATTTTCCAAAAAAAAAATTTTTTCAAAATCGCAGAAAGCATAAACACACCACTTTCTCTAACAAAGGGCATGAGGTTAAAAAGTAACTTCTCATGTGTCTCTTGGTTCCTGGAACCGGTGTATCATTGAATTTTAAACTAAAATTGGAAACCGTTTGTTGTAAATATAGATGGTGCACTTATGCATAATAAATTCAACACAGAAATTAAACGCTCGTTTTTTTAAGTAATTATTAATTATATAAAATTATACTTATCAAGGTCAAGTTTTTAATACTGGATTTTCGTTAAAATAATTTGCAAATATTGTTTGACAGAAACCTTTAATCTAATAACAACCAGGCTATGTACAAAACTCTACTAGTGATGCTACTGCGTTTACTAAGCTGTATAAATGGACAAAGTAAGCTTGGACAGTTCCTAGTGATTTTATATAATAGTTAACCCTGTTAAATCCGTGCAAACAATTGTGTAACTTTAGTAATTCCTTTGATATTAATTTGTCATAGATCAATCCAGCCATAACATAGCGCGTGATGTCCACTATGGTGAGAGTACAGAGCAAGTCATGGACATCTATGAACCAATAAGTCAAAATGGAGGAGAAGCAAAGGCAATTTTTGTAATACACGGTGGAGCATGGAGGACGGGAAAAAAGCGGGACGTTGAATTTAATATTCCTTTTTTACTTCAAGAATTCCCCCACTACACAATTGTCAAAATGGAATATCGTCTATCAACCATCCTCAGTCCTGGTTATCCAAAACAAATCGATGGTGTGGGAGCTGCAATTAGTTTTATGAAATCTAAAAATGAAAAATATGGGATGAAGTCCTTTGTTCTCGTTGGAGGAAGCGCTGGAGCTCATTTGGCACTTCTTTATGATTATAAATTTGACAAAGACAGGGATGTTCGAGTGCTGGTGAATGTAGTAGGGCCTGTAGACTTCACTGATCCAGCTTATAAATGGAATCCGACACACAATGTGTTTGGATTTGCTCTTATTGGACCCCATTTATGTGTAGAGAAACCTGACTTGTGCGCAGAAGTGAGTCCAATTACACACATCAATCGAAAATCTCAAAGAACGATTTCTTTCTATGGCGATAAAGACCCGTTTATTCTAAATTCACAAGGTGAACAACTTCTTGAAAAGCTTAATAATGTAGGAGTTATTAACGAATTTCATCGCTTCCCAGGAGGCCATGCAACTTGGGAGGCGAAATATAGAACAATCATGATACAACAAGCAATTAAATTTATTAAAAAGAATTTTTGACTATTCTACCCTGAGAGGCATAAACATGAGTAAATACAGGGTGAACCAACTTAATCCGGGCCGTAGAAAGTCGCTTTCACCAAAAAAAAATTAAGACAGCAAATAAAGAGCGCGAAATACAAAAGTTGTAAGGAATGAAGTTAGCGTGTGTTTGAGAAAACACTCCTCTGGAAAAATTCATTAATTTAAACAAAGGCGATTCTGTAATGCTGAAAGATGGGTAGTTGAGAGAATGAGGAACTAGAGGAATGGGGTACGATCCCTTGGCATCTATTCCACCTGACTCAACAGAGAACCTGCCGACCCCTCCTCTCTCTGTCTCTCTGCTTTGCTCCATTGCTTTGCATCGGAACAGATATTTTATAGTGATTACAATAAAATTAACTTCACTTCCATCATTTACTATTCTCTATCGCCTGCCCCAAACCGTTTTTGGTGAAAGGCGAAGAAAGAAGGCCCGGATTAAGTTGGTTCACCCTGTACATAAAGAAAGTTTTAACTCAAAAAAAGAGTGTAGAAAAAATTTAGGAATGCGGCCTCCCATCTCATTCTCTTTTCCATCATGTAGGCATGTTTCTCATTCAGTGCAGAATAAATATTTGGTTGAACTCTATGGTCTATTCTGGAGAAAGTAAATGGTTTACTAGATTTGTGGCTAATTGTGGACCTTATGGTTTAGTAAAAAAAAATTGGGGTAAATGCTAACTGGTACCTATAATTACATTATGAAACTGCTTGCGCAAGATTTGATGAAATTTTTGAATAGAATGGATAATTGTGTGCCTTATTTGCAAGGCCGACCAAATGCACTTTTTGCACTAAATCGCATTTTACAAATAACCCTTGATTGGCCTATTGATAACTGGTTTCTCCACGAATTATAAAAAATGCAATCGAATGATGTAAATGTGTATCGCATTAATCGCATTAAAACGCATTTTCCAGGATCATCGCATTAAATCGCATTAAGTCGCATTAAATCACATTAAATCGCATTTTTAATAATTGCTAACTACAAAATTAAAAATACTTCAGTAAAATTGGGTAAAATTAGATTAGAAATTAGAAATAAAGTTAAATTGATGTCAAATCAATTGCGCATGATGTCAATTGGCAGNGCCGTTTTTGGTGAAAGGCGAAGAAAGAAGGCCCGGATTAAGTTGGTTCACCCTGTACATAAAGAAAGTTTTGAATGCGGCCTCCCATCTCATTCTCTTTTCCATCATGTAGTCATGTTTCTCATTCAGTGCAGAATAAATATTTGGTTGAACCCTATGGTCTATTCTGGAGAAAGTAAATGGTTTACTAGATTTGTGGCTAATTGTGGACCTTATGGTTTAGTNAAATGGTTTACTAGATTTGTGGCTAATTGTGGACCTTATGGTTTAGTAAAAAAAATTGGGGTAAATGCTAACTGGTACCTATAATTACATTATGAAACTGCTTGCGCAAGATTTGATGAAATTTTTGAATAGAATGGATAATTGTGTGCCTTATTTGTGTTATTTTTTGTTGAAAAATTTCATGATCCAAGATCGAAANCTAAATCGCATTTTTTACGATATTAATCGCATTTTCTGACAAAAGAAATCGCATTTTTTGGTCGGCCTTGCTTATTTGTGTTATTTTTTGTTGAAAAATTTCATGATCCAAGATCGAAATTGGGATCAGATCCAATTTCGATCTTTCTTGAGCAAGATACTTCCATCTGAATATGGGTGCATTTTGAATTAATGTTGATGCTAATGAATCATTAAGTGAATTCTGTGTTAAATATTATTTCAGTTTGTTTCAAAGTGCATTTAAGTTTTTTCGCATTTAGAAAAATGTTTAAAATAAACTTATTGACACGAATTTGGATTACTGTAATCCTTAAAAAAAAAAATTTTTTTTTTCTCATACAANGCATTTAAGTTTTTTCGCATTTAGAAAAATGTTTAAAATAAACTTATTGACACGAATTTGGATTACTGTAATCCTCAAAAAAAAAATTTTTTTTTCTCATACATTTTTGTTCGCGGTTATGATACTGTAGTTCCTTTCTCCAATGCATTGTTTCTTATGGAAAAATGAGCATTTATTTCAAACTCAAATATCTCTGGAACGGAGTTTTTTTTTTAATTTTGCAACGACTAAGTTGAAGTTGACGCTCAAATATTCGTTTGGAACATTCCCCAGAGGTCAAGGGTGACCAGGTCACAAGCGCAATTACACTGAAATACCATATATTTTTGTATATGGTTTAGGATTTAAAAGCCTGGCATGACGCCACCACCATGAATTATTAATCGGCTACAATGGATTATTAACCATGGTACCACCATTAATTAATAGTTTTTTTTTAAATCCCGTTTAAGGTTAGACTGACTGTCAGTATTTTATAAATTGCCACTTCTAAAATTCCTGATTCTAATTAGTATCCATTCGTGTTTTTTCCATCCAATTTTGTACAGTTTTCTTTGGGTGCCCAGGAGTCTCATAATACCCAGAGTCGGTATTCCTCGAATTGCAAAATTTATAAAAATTTTGACATATAGTAGTTGGACATCCATTCGTAATTTCTCCCATACAGATGGTTACGTGCAATTTGTACTCTGGATTTTGATAATGTCCGGTTTCGAGGACTTTCTAAATTGATAAATTTTAGGAAATTACTTGTGTAACATGAAAATCGCTCGTAACTTTTTCCATCCGAATTGGTGCCACTTTCGATTATCCGTACTTTTTATAATGCGTATTTCCTAAATTGACAGATTTTCAAAATTACTTCCGTAATTTTACACGCATTCGTATTCATTCCACTCAAATTTATGAAGTTTAGTTTTTACACGTAATTTTCATAATATCGTGATTTGCGTAATTTGTAATTTGGAAATATCTTCAAAATCTGTGATGTAATTTTATTCCCAATCCTAATTTTTCGTATCAGAAAACGTTAACAATAAAAAAAGTCTTGTTACAGCGAAATAAAAATTTATTTTGACCATATCTACTGTGTAATTACTTTCGCAATCGCTTGGAGCAAGTTGTCCATTAGAATTAGGGGTAGCAATGAATCTTGATCACGACCCATTACTACCCTTAATTCTAAATTCCGAATTTCGAAACATTTTGGGAACAATTTCGGAATTTGTACACTAAGAGTTCCACTCCATAGCTGAATTTTTTCCGTTTCATAGGTTCCCACACCACTCCTNGAAAACGTTAACAATAAAAAAAGTCTTGTTACAGCGAAATAAAAATTTATTTTGACCATATCTACTGTGTAATTAGTTTCGCAATCGCTTCGAGCAAGTTGTCCATTAGAATTAGGGGTAGTAATGAATCTTGATCACGACCCATTACTACCCTTAATTCTAAATTCCGAATTTCGAAACATTTTGGGAACAATTTCGGAATTTGTACACTAAGAGTTTCACTCCATAGCTGAATTTTTTCCGTTTCATAGGTTCCCACACCACTCCAGTTTGCCCATATTTTTGGGGTGTGGTGTGTGGCCTGTGCTTTTTCGTAATATCCGACTTGTTTAGGGTTGAATTGGATTAATTACTGAATTCGAAGTGTCAGCCTGACATTTAGCTATGGAATTTGATTTTGATCAAGAAGACGAGGAGCAAGGGCAAGAGATGGAGCTTTGTGAATCCTGTGGTGGAGACCTCTTGTTCCGTGTTCCAGAGTTGGTAAGTCTGAAATAACGGACACATCCAAGGTTACTTGGCAACATGGAACTAAAAAAAAGGCTTATAAACAGGTTTACAAGCAAGGTCCAAGGTCCATGGAAACCGGTTGTTGTCGCTTCACTTTATAGGGTCGGACGAATTCTGAATTTTGTCTTTGGCATGATGGCATGGGAGAAAAATTAAGTGAAACTACAACAACCTGTCTAGTGTTAGGCACGAGTCTTCCCCATCCCATCCCGTCTTGGAAAAAAAAAGCCTTTCCTATCTACGGTTTCGAATGACTCTGAGTCACCTGACTCTGACTCACAGATTTCTAGCAGTCACTGGTTTTGGGTGACTAACTCAATAAAGAAATGTGAGTGACTGAGTCGTGACTCTGAGTCACCTGACTCGTGCCTCTGTGCCTTTCCAAAGTGACTGAGTCGTCACTCACTATGAAGTGTCATGACTTCCAAGCAACAAAGCGTTACTGCTTACATCTTGCTTCTTGTTGTACTACCCAATTCTTATCAACACCCGCAACCCACCACAAATCTGAGAGTGGGAGTTTGCTGCCGCGCGGCTTGTGTTTAGTTTGAAGCACACTTGTAACTTACACCATTACACATCGAAATCGTCTTCAGGATTTTAATAAAAATCTGAATTCATCACTTCTAAAAATTCCAACTCACAATCAAAATCGAAGTAGACAATAGCTGTTTGAAACAGAAATGTAAGTCGAAATCGATGATTCTGAAGAAACCACGAAATCTAAACCATAATACATATTTTTAAATTGTTAGATCTAAATCCATGATGTTAAGTTTCTCAAAATCGAAATCCATAACAATGCAGGCCAACGAAATTGAAATGTACTAAGATCTCGAGATAAGTTTCTTGCATGCATAATAAAACGGAGTTTTCTTAAAGGCTCAAAGACATTCTGAAGATAATATTCTTATTTTGAAGTTTCCCCGCTCATGCTTTTTTACACGCATGTAAAATGAATGCATAGCCTGCATTAGCATGAAAATTTGTGGAAAAAATTTAGTTCCGAGCTTGTTTGTTAGTCAATTTTGAAGAATTACTTGCGAACAAATGTCGAGATTGGAAGATCTTTGGCATCATTTTTTTTCATTTGCTGTGAAAAAAAATTTTTTGTATGATAATTTAATTATCAACAACATCGAATAATTATAAAAAAATTATATTTTTTTTATCAAAAAAATTTAAATCAAGAAAATCACAAATTCTACATTGAACATGGAAGCAGGGAAGGTGAAAAGAAAAACTCAAGGTCTTGATGCAGCGTGACCAAGGCTAAAGTATCTACCCTGCGCTNAAGCAGGGAAGGTGAAAAGAAAAACTCAAGGTCTTGATGCAGCGTGACCAAGGCTAAAGTATCTACCCTGCGCTTCTTAAGTAGTCTACACTTTTAGTCTCAATTTTATTCTCAGCTTGTTATCCTTGGCTGAGAGGCAAAAACTTCTCCTTCACTTTTCCCACCAAACTCTTCCCTCGCAACTGAGCTGGTCATTAAATGCACGGCACATTGTGAAAATAAGTTAATTTCATTATTTGACACCTTCAAATTTATTTGATTGATTTCCTGTTGCTGTGTGTTGGTAGCTTGTTTCTAATTGGACTCTGGACTCAGGAGACTTTTAGCAGTTGCTTCCTTTGTAGGTATGACCAAACCGAAGTCAGTGATTTAGCTCTAGCTAACGAGCCATGGCTCTGATTCTCTCTGCCAGATGGTTAGAATTAATTATCAAAATTTTTTTGCTCAATTACTTTGCATATAAAAAATAAATAAGAAAAAAAGAACCCTGTACAAATAATGTTGTCTAGTAGTCCCTGTCAGATTTAAATTAGATTTTGCAATCGGTTGGATTCGATCCTTCTGTACGCAAAAATTTTTTCTAAGTTTTTTGACTTTTCGGTTCCCTTACAACTCAAAAAACTACCTTTACAAAAGTTGTTGTGAATAACCAATGGAGGAAGATATTCCTCTAACATTTTTCTCCACGATGACCTGGTCAGGTCAAAGTTCAGGTTTCTTGATTTTCCGAAGTTTTTTTTATTTTAACCTAAACTTTGCCCTGACCAGGTCATCGTGGAGAAAAATGTTAGAGGAATATCTTCCTCCATTGGTTGTTCACAACAACTTTTGTAGAGGTAGTTTTTTGAGTTGTAAGGGAACCGAAAAGTCAAAAAACTTAGAAAATTTTCGAGATAGGGATTTGTGTTAAAAAACTTAGAAAAAATTTTTGAGTACAGAAGGATCGAATCCAACCTTTGCAATCAAGTAGATCTTTCCATGCAAATAATGTTTAAATGGGACAGAATGTCCTTCGGCTTCTCATTTGACCTCTGGAGGTTACTAAAGGTCAAATTTGATTTTTAGTACTCCTTGTCACATTTTAACAGAATTTCGCCAACAAATAGATCTGCTGGTTGGATTCTAGACTTGAGTTTTTCAGCCCATATATGCAGACGTCACCTGGCATAAGTGCGAGATAAGTTTCAGTATAACCAGGTAAACACAAACTGGAGGGGAAAAGTTAATTCAAAAAGTGTAGACTACTTAAGCAGCGCATGGTAGTCTCAGAGTCATGTTTCCTGAATGAGATACAAACCACACTCTTCAAGATAGAGTATTTTATAAAAGGAAGTGACGAAAATTTAAGTCACACTTGATTTTCTGCATGAATTTTGATTGCAATTTCCAAAGTTTTATTCAAAGATTTAATGTTGAATGCCTGGACTCTGGACTTTAAGCCTATACGCCCCAGCGTTAGGAGTGGGCCTATCTCTTAGCGAGACGTTGCTGCAAACATTGTCCTCGGACTCCATGGCTACAAATTTGATGACTGGGTTCGCCTTGGAAAGGAAGATGAGAAAATGGGACCTGGGGACAGTGAGGAGCTACTCCCCGATATCCTCATCCAATAATTTTAGTTGAAAATGGAAATGTGAAAAATCAAATAAATCAAATATAAAATATAAATTATTATGTGCTTTGACCCACGTCACACCACATACTTATGAGCCCATGTACATTTTGTATTTTCTGGAAACAGCCTAGGAAAACTTGCAGACGCTATGCCTCTCCACATTTTNCTTATGAGCCCATGTACATTTTGTATTTTCTGGAAACAGCCTAGGAAAACTTGCAGACGCTATGCCTCTCCACATTTTGAAGGGGTGGTCCTTCAACGAATTTCCCCGGATAGGTCCCTATGCATTGACGAGCATTGGGGTTTTCTTTTATGATGAGGTGGTACGTTTCACAATCTCATTGCTGTCCTTAATTTTTGTTTTGTCGAAAAATCTTACAATTACGGTGAATGCNTGAGCCCATGTACATTTTGTATTTTCTGGAAACAGCCTAGGAAAACTTGCAGACGCTATGCCTCTCCACATTTTCAAGGGGTGGTCCTTCAACGAATTTCCTCGGATAGGTCCCTATGCATTGACGAGCATTGGGGTTTTCTTTTATGATGAGATGGTACGTTTCACAATCTCATTGCTGTCCTTAATTTTTGTTTTGTCGAAAAATCTTACAATTACGGTGAATGCAATTTCATGACACAAATCGCATCAGTTTCAATTAAAAGACAAAAAGTAACGGACTATGGAACCAAGTTTATTTTACCAACATTTTGGACCACCCACAAAATTTTTTGATATTTTACCAAACGGATGCCCTTAGGAAATCGGTAGGGTTTACCTTTGTGGTTGCGAAAATACGGAAATTGTGGGAAATTTATGAACCACTGAAACGGTGCGGTGGTCGGCACTGTGATCAGTCATTAGTAATGACTCATTACTGAAAGCTCAGTTCACCAAATTGAGGTATACAACATAGAATAAAAAAATTAATTTCAATCTAAAAGAGCTTTTAGATTGAAATTAATTTTTTTAATTAATTAATTAATTAACTTCTAGCTCTAGAAGTTATAAAAGCAGCCGAAGCAGGCAGATCGCATAACTTGGAACTATATTCAGAACCTAATATTTCAGCCTCAGTACAAATCTGGCATTTTTTGTAATTTTATAGGTGGAGGACATCATTATGTCTTACTTGGGTCCGAAAGAACTCTTGAGTCTGCGCCGTGTTTCAAAGTCAGCAAAGCAGTGGGTGTCTGAATCCAGTTTGAGCAGTGCATGGAACGGCTATCGACTTGAGATACGAAGTGACTACGAAGGATGGCAAACGTTCGAAGATGCCGTTAACTCTGGACTTAATGTAACTGAGATTTACATCAACAATCCAGGGGGAGGGGATGACGAGGACAATGGGATGGCCATATACAACTCACCAGCGTTGGCTCTCTTCATCCAAACCTACGGCCCACACATCCGGAAACTCAAAGTTAGGAACTTTGGTGCTTTCCATAGCGACTCTGAATTTGATTTTTTTGCTTCACTTACTAATCTACAAGAACTCAAGCTCGAAATTGTTGATGCTCGAAACCGCAGGTTACTGATTATTAAAATTATGTTTAGTGTTACCCGATGTGGCTAAAACTAAATCAGCCGATACTCCGATACAGCAGATCACTGAATTGACCAATTTTTTCTAATTAAAAAGTTCCTTTTAATTGGATTTGATTTTAATTTTTAACTCAATAGATCAAATTTTCTTTTACTTGAACCGGCAACTCCAATGGCAATGGCCAACTAGCCGATTCAATTTTTGTGGTGATGCCGATGCGAGCAAATGATAAGCATCGGGCAGCAGTAATTATGTTGATACATAATTGGTTCTAAAAATCCAAAGTGTACTTAAGTTATTAGTATATACCAGAGATGGATATGTATTTCCGAGCGGGTTGACGGGTTGGGCAGAAAAATCGGGGTCGGCTCGCACATTCGGCGCTCGCCAATTTACTTTTTCGATACATCATTCTAAAAACTAATCCGACACTGGTACCAAAAAAATTGCAAACTTATTCTCGAATTAATCCGAGAATAGCTAAATAATTCGGTATCTAATTCCTTATAAAACAAGAGCATGCCATAAAATAAACATTAGTGGAACAAGGAATATGAATGTCATGTTCTTTCTTGTTCGAAAGAAAGAAAGAACCGCCACAGTATTCTAAGTTAAGCAACGCAGTTAAAATTCCGCAAAACTTTATGAACTAAATTTGAAAAAAAACCCGTACAACGAAAATTNGTCATAAAATAAACATTAGTGGAACAAGGAATATGAATGTCATGTTCTTTCTTGTTCGAAAGAAAGAAAGAAACGCCACAGTACTCTAGTTAAGCAACGCAGTTAAAATTCCGCAAAACTTTATGAACTAAATTTGAAAAAAAACCCGTACAACGAAAATTTCGGGTTCAGTATTACCAAAATTTGCCTTCGGGATTTTCGGGGTAACGACATCAGGTGACATACCATCCATCCATCTCTGGTATAATACTATACATATAATATATTTCGATATTTTTTAGATTTTTGTTTTGTTTTGACAGGACGGCCTACCCTGGGAGAATCCCACCTCCACATCCGACTCGCTTTCCTCCAAATTTCAAGAATATTCNAAAAAACCCGTACAACGAAAATTTCGGGTTCAGTATTACCAAAATTTGCCTTCGGGATTTTCGGGGTAACGACAACAGGTGACATACCATCCATCCATCTCTGGTATAATACTATACACATAATATATTTCGATATTTTTTACATTTTTGTTTTGTCGACAGGACGGCCTACCCTGGGAGAATCCCACCTCCACATCCGACTCGCTTTCCTCCAAATTTCAAGAATATTCGNGACAGGACGGCCTACCCTGGGAGAATCCCACCTCCACATCCGACTCGCTTTCCTCCAAATTTCAAGAATATTCGAGTCTTGAAACTAGGGGACGTTTTGAGTCCAAGGGATACTGGTCCTTTTGACACGACATATCACTGGGACATTGTGGATGAGTGTCCTCATCTGGACTATCTTCGCTATCCTGTCACATCTGATCAAAATGAAGGACCAAACTTAAATAATCGGGAAAATTTTTTCAACCATATCATAAATTATCTTATGAGACAAAAAGCAGAGAAAAGATTTACTCTAAATACTTTGGATTTGAAGTACATCTCAGACTCCTTACTCATACATCACGTGAGCTTTGAGTTCATCTGTTTTGTTGAATTAACATACATCCGTCTGTCTCATCAACTCCAATTTCGTAATGTCCATGCTGAGCTACTGGAGACTATGAATCCAAGTTCAAGAAATTTAGGTATATATGACGAGGCAATTGTTTCAATGATAAATCTCGTCCCAACCATACGTCTCCTTGGTTTGCCAAATTTGGAGAAAATTTCAATCAATTCCACTGCCTCCTCACATCTCATGCATGATGCCTGGGATGCTCCCCCAGATTATGATAAGCTCTCCTCTATCTCCATTTTGTTTGATGAGGATATACACAACTTGGAACATCGAAATGTATTTACAGTGACTGATTACCTCTTTCACGATAAGCCCCGTAAACGACTACGGAAACTTTCCATTGTCTTCGAAGAGGAATGTTCAAGAGATCAGCTTCTTATCCGCTCGATTCGCTGTAGACGCATGGCAAAGAACTTTTCGAATCTGAAGATACTCGAAATTGTTGGATGGAATGTACCAAATCGTTCCTTTTTGAGACTTTGGAATGAGTTGACTCTTCTGGAGGAATTGATAATCGCAGACTGTGAAACTTTTGGAAATGTAGCACTAATTGGAGAGAATCCACTGGAACCTACTTTTCTCAAACTCAAAAGTGAGCATGTGTAGATTTATCTGTTAGAAGATTACGAATTGATATTTATAAATAATTATAATAATTCAATTATGATGATATAACGTTGATACAGAATTAAGAAAACTGAAATTCAAGCTGGACAAGATACCAAATCTGACTGACCGAGCCTTCCGAGACGTTTTATGTCATATGAATTTGAAGGAATTTTACTTAGAGTCTTACATGCCCTTGGAGAAGGTATTAATTAATTAATTATTGCATAACTTTAAGAAATTTTAACATCCAAATATTAAAATTTTGTGTTAGAATTATGTTGTCAAATTCCTAGATCACACCAGCAGGTATTCAGTGCCTCTTATCTGAAAAATTTGGAGAATCTATTGAAAAATTTCCATTTTCCAAGTGGTCATTGGCACTTATGTCCTTGGCAGAATTCAAGGAATTGGGGAAAAAATTCAGATGCATATTTTAAATTGAAGAGTCTCACGAAGGAGATGAATCTACTGACGACGAAGAATGAAATATCGGATTCAAATTTTCCAATCAAATTCCTTACCAGATGAATTTTGATCAAATTGGTCTGTTCAATTTTGATTTTAAGGTCAGTGCTTGTGAAGCATTTTCTTATTTAATAATTGCATAAAGTCTGACATAATATTTAAAACTCTTACAGGACACGACAATCCTATACGAACATCAAGGATACCAATTGAATTAATTTTTTTTTANTATTCAATTTTGATTTTAAGGTCAGTGCTTGTGAAGCATTTTCTTATTTAATAGTATTGCATAAAGTCTGACATATATTTAAAACTCTTACAGGACACGACAATCCTATACGAACATCAAGGATACCAATTGAATTAATTTTTTTTTACTAAGCTTTATTATGTTATATCAACAATAGTTTTTGCATTATTAAAAAAAATATCCTTTGTTTTGTTATTAAATGTCGTGGAAAATAATACTTATAACGTAATAAATGGTATAAGAATACAAATGGAAGGAAAAAATCAACAATTCTGCCAAAGGATGTTATGCAAAAAAGCATACATCGTTTTTTACGCTCGGATGCTCGGTTCAACTATTTGAACTAATGCATCTCCTAACGCTTCCATGCTTCCATAAAGGAATTTTCAAAAAAAAAAATTTTTTTTCACAAACTTAGCCATTTTTTTCAAAAACCTCTTCCACATGGACAACAATGGACATTACCTGTACTTAACGTACAGATAATGTCCATTTTGCTTATCTTCCCTCAACTTAACTTTTTAAATTTTGCACGTGACAATCCAACTAATAGGGTGTGTTTTTCCAATAAAGAGTTTCAGCAGGGCTCAGCACCATCCCAGTTGCGAAGGCGCAAAACCTAGGGTATGAAGTTCTTCATATGTAAGNATTTTTTTTTCACAAACTTAGCCATTTTTTTCAAAAACCTCTTCCACATGGACAACAATGGACATTACCTGTACTTAACGTACTGATAATGTCCATTTTGCTTATCTTCCCTCAACTTAACTTTTTAAATTTTGCACGTGACAATCCAACTAAGGGTGTGTTTTTCCAATAAAGAGTTTCAGCAGGGCTCAGCACCATCCCAGTTGCGAAGGCGCAAAACCTAGGGTATGAAGTTCTTCATATGTAAGGTTGGGAAGTTGTGACTAATGAACACAAGTCGCAATGGTCTAATACGATTCAACTAGATAACTGTTCAATAACACCATTATTGAGGGAACCTTCTGTTGCAGCTGCGCAGTCGCCGAGTGTTACATTTAAACCTGTGTACTTTGAAACAGTTTACCCGATCCCAAACCCCCAATTTACTTTAGTTAATTAATNTAATACGATTCAACTAGATAACTGTTCAATAACACCATTATTGAGGGAAGTTAGTGAAACTCCGAGTGCAACCTTCTGTTGCAGCTGCGCAGTCGCCGACTGTTACATTTAAACCTGTGTACTTTGAAACAGTTTACCCGATCCCAAACCCCCAATTTACTTTAGTTAATTAANGTGTTACATTTAAACCTGTGTACTTTGAAACAGTTTACCCGATCCCAAACCCCCAATTTACTTTAGTTAATTAATTAATTCTCCCTTCGTCATTTTATTAATCAACAAAATCAAGTAGAGAGAAGTCAAATCGGTTGCTCTAGCATGTAACTGTATAAAATTAACAATTTAAGAGACCAAGACGCATTTTATTCATTGTGTTCGCGAACAACTTACTCATAAACCGGCTCTGACTCTCTAGCAAAGAATCATTTTTCGAGAGATGGTGTATGACAAACTCTTCGTCGAAGTCTAAATGAATTTTGTTCAGTAGAAACATACTTCTGATTCAGCAATTCATAAATATTCATCTGGCAAGATTCTGTAAATTGTTTTTACATCCTACAAAAATCAAAAAAAAGAAAATAAATAATATACGAACTTCAGATTGATTAGAATTAATGAGAGAAAAATTTTCACCTTGACAGCTTCATGAAGAACATTCAGTGCTTGATTTAACTCTAGCAGACGTATGTCCAAAGCAATCATTGATGTCACCTTCAGTAGGAATAGTCGTCCTGTTTGGTTCATCTGTGAAAATAGGAATTTGGTTTTCTTCGTCATCTGTTTGAAGAGCGCTTTCGTTTGCTTCTTCATCTGCAAGAAGAGCAAATGTACAGTCTAGAATTTCTTGCTCCATGGGTCCCAGTTCATGTTTTTCTTCCTCGTCGGTCTGAAAAACAGTTTCATTTGCTTCTTCATCTGCAAGAAGAGCAAGTGTACTGTCTAGAATTTCTTTCTCCATGAGTCCAAGTTCATCCACATCGTTGCTCTTGGTATCTTGACTAATCGAACTTTGGCCATACGATTTGTCAATGTTGATCAAACTACAATCTTCTATTTCCGTTGGTTTGTACTTCTTCTCTGTTGGTCCAAATTCCGCAAGATCAAATCCATCCTCTTCAATCAAATCTTTAAATAATCTTTTCGTTGGAATTTTATCTCTAGCTTCTTCATGTATTTCGTTGTCATGAAACAACCTTTTTGCATGTTCCAGAGACTTTTCTGAGATTTTGATTACTTTTCCACTAGCTGTTTGAAATCCAATAGACATAGCAGCGAGAGTGAGTAAGTTGTCATCTTCACATTCCGCTTTACTTTTTTCCACTGTATCGGTGATAGGAGACTTGGCTGGAAGTGAACTAAATCGTTTCTGGTCACAAATTGATATATTTGTTGGTATTTTTGTATCATCAGCAATAGGTATTTCACCGATGTCACGAAACAACGTCTTTGCAATTTCCAGTGATTTTTCTGAAATCTTGACTACCTTCCCACTGGCAGTCTTAAATCCGTTTTTAAACATTTTGTCCAAACCAGACTCCTNTTCTGAAATCTTGACTACCTTCCCACTGGCAGTCTTAAATCCGTTTTTAAACATTTTGTCCAAACCAGACTCCTTCCTAAGTCCTAATTCTGGCCAAATCTTAAAGGTCGGTTCTTTGCTGAATGCTGACTCTATTTTCTCATAAATATCGCTATTGTCACTGACACTGGATGTTTTATAATTGATTACAAAAACTCAATCTTTCATTCACATGTTTTTGAAGTTTGTTTACAATTGAAAATAATCAGTGAGCCCACACTTGTAATTTAGCTTGAAATCGAAACCCAACGTCCGGTAGAAGATTTCGAATGACTTTGACTTGTGAANAATTGATTACAAAAACTCAATCTTTCATTCACATGTTTTTGAAGTTTGTTTACAATTGAAAATAATCAGTGAGCCCACACTTGTAATTTAGCTTGAAATCGAAACCCAACGTCCGGTAGAAGATTTCGAATGACTTTGACTTGTGAAAATTGGTTTTGAATTTCGATTCAAATTGAAGTAATTTCAATTTCGAATGCTGAGAAATTTTAACTTTTGGAAATGGACTAGGATGAATTGTAAAATTGAATTGAAGAGCTCANTTCTGAAATCTTGACTACCTTCCCACTGGCAGTCTTAAATCCGTTTTTAAACATTTTGTCCAAACCAGACTCCTAAGTCCTAATTCTGGCCAAATCTTAAAGGTCGGTTCTTTGCTGAATGCTGACTCTATTTTCTCATAAATATCGCTACTGTCACTGACACTGGATGTTTTATANTATTTTCTCATAAATATCGCTACTGTCACTGACACTGGATGTTTTATAAATTGATTACAAAAACTCAATCTTTCATTCACATGTTTTTGAAGTTTGTTTACAATTGAAAATAATCAGTGAGCCCACACTTGTAATTTAGCTTGAAATCGAAACTCAACGTCCGGTAGAAGATTTCGAATGACTTTGACTTGTGAAAATTGGTTTTGAATTTCGATTCAAATTGAAGTAATTTCGATTTCGAATGCTGAGAAATTTTAACTTTTGGAAATGGACTAGGATGAATTGTAAAATTGAATTGAAGAGCTCAGTGCAAGAAATGCACTTGTTGATTTTGAGTTTTCAGAATTCCTGGTTTTCATGGGAGATCAGTTCAACCTGGTTATAAGATACCCAGTTTGTATTGCTACAATACTCGAATAATAATAATTCTTTGACTAACATTTGGGGATCCAATTATACGAAATCCCGCTAAAATCATTTCGAATTTATCTTCAAATAATGATTTGATTTGGAAACCTGATGAATGTTTTTTTTTGCTTTTTGAAAAGTAATATCGACGTATCGGCGTAGATTTAAAGTATGTGATTTGCAAATTTTTTTCGATGATTAGTGGAGAAAGTTTTTTCAACTTCGTTGCGAAGTATTTGCCAAAACGTTATTATCTAAGTGGTTATTTTCAGGTTTTATATTTGGGTAAAAAATTAGAAAATTTAAAGTTTTTAATGTACAGAGCACTCAATAAATACCCCGCCGAAAAAGGTGCTTCTTCACTATTGCTACTACTTTTTGCCACTATTGCTAATACTCTTTGGTATTATTGCTACTTTTTGCTTCCTTCGTCGGAGTATTTTTGAGCGCACTGTATATTGATGCAGATTCAGTTAAATNCCTTCGTCGGAGTATTTTTGAGCGCACTGTATATTGATGCAGATTCAGTTAAATGTCATGTTCTAAATCTTATTTTATAATTAGCAAGAGTTAATTTTGCAGAGAAGTTTACTTACAACAGAGTTTTTAAGATTCTTTTATACTTTCGAATATGAAAAATAAAGTAAAAAATTACACCAAAACTATTATTTTCAGAAATCCCTAAGAATGAATGTATATATTATTCTTATTTTAATTTTCAGCTCGACGCGACACTTAACTGCTAACTTATATTTTTGTTGTTTGAAATTTTCATTTTTGTACTTAAGTACTTATATATAAACTCAAGGTTCCTTGACAACAGCAACAACGGCCGTTAGAGTCGAGAAACCTTGTATAAACGTATAAAAAAATATAGAAAAATCAAACAAAATTCTAGTTGAAACCAGTTGGATATTTTTCAAGCACTAGTTAGAGACATTAATATTATTCAACTTTCTCGTGCAACGGTAGCCTACTTACAGCCATGTTTTACTGATCTCCCCTGGAAACCAGATATTGTGTAAAATCAAAATCAACAAGTGCATTTCTTGCACTGAGCTCTTCAATTCCAGTTTGCTATGGCTTATATCATAAGTGCAACGAATTATAGTGTATTTATGCATTTTTTTCTAATTTTCTTTGAATTAATATATACTATAAAAATATACTATTTTTTTGAGATATAAATTTTTTTCAAATCACTATTAACCTATCTTTATTCTTCGACATCATATTTGTTTGTATTCAACCCTTCTGTATGTAAAAAATGGATTTTTTTTTTCTAGTTTTTTTGTTTAATCTAGAAATTTTTACAATTTTTTAAGGCTTTTCGTTCCCCCAGATGGGATAGAATAACCACTTCAAAAGTTGTTCCAATAATTGTTAATTTGAGTAACTTTTTTTGTTACATTTTTTCTTTCTGGTGTGAGCCAGTTCATAGGTCATGGTATAGTGTGTGGGGGGGGGGGGGAAGGAATGTGTTTACCTTCATGCACAGATCAAGTTGCATGAACAGATCACCTCAGACAAATTATTGTAGCAACTTTTGTAGTGGTCATTATATTGGTTATGAGTGGACTAAAAACTTTGAATTTCTTCTACAAATTTCGTATTTTAACTAGCTGATAAAAATCTTGGAATAATTATTGTGTACAGAAAGGTTGAATTCAATCCTATAGAAATAAGTCTGTTTCTATCTCGATTGCTCTAAGATACAAGTGTGGTATTGTTAAATTGGACTTTTTTCACTACAGGAGTAACCAAAAATAAAACGTTAAAGTACCGTATTTTATTTGTAGATTGAGTCTGATTAATAGTAGAACTAATTCTTACTACATTTTACTGTTTAAATTTACAGCAAAGTATAATTTTACTTAATTAGATACTTAATAAACAAAATCTATTAATTCAATAATAATATTAGTGATATTCAAGACCGACCAAATGCACTTTTTCCACTAAATCGCCTTTTACAAATAATTGTAGTAACGAAATTTCTGCTCTTCTGATTAGAAATTCAAACCAGTGCGCGTCAACTCCTCAATTTTTGTTTATATAAAAAACCAACAGGTGTCGCTTCAGNACCGACCAAATGCACTTTTTCCACTAAATCGCCTTTTACAAATAATTGTAGTAACGAAATTTCTGCTCTTCTGATAAGTAGAAATTCAAACCAGTGCGCGTCAACTCCTCAATTTTTGTTTATATAAAAAACCAACAGGTGTCGCTTCAAAGGTTTTGATTTGTTGACCTGCTGGATTTCGTAACTAAGGGTGCTAGAAAAGTCGATGGAGCATGGAGAAAGGTTTCCCATCCCAACCAAACCCCTAAATGATGATCCCACTGAATATTTGCACCACGCGCTAATGGAAAAAAGAAATGTTAATATTACGGTAATCAGAACTTAATATACAAAAATTGATTAATGCTGTTAATTAAATTGATAATGGAATTTGAGCGAAGGAGAGTGTATTGAGGGACGAACACGACGCGTTCTTTTTTCTCTCGTCTTTTACTAGCAATACTCTCTCCATGCTCCATCGACTTTTCTAGCACCCTAGATACATCCTGTTTGAGCATGCGCTACCTTGAACGTAAAAAACTCAGATTTCCATTTTCAATCGTCTTATGAAACATTTTTGTAAGTGCCCTAATCGAATATAACTGGACTATCTGAAAACGACGCTTTCTAACATTTAGTGTATTTTTCAAGTTTCAACTGAACGGACTTGTCGATTCTCACTTCTAACTTTACATTTTGAAGAATTTATTTCAAATTCTAAACTCCACTAAAGACTTTTTTTGTCTTAATTAGCTGATTAACATGACGTGTTACAGCAATTTTCTAACCGCTGATGATCCATTGCGCAGAAGCAATAGAATCCGGAAGCCGACTTAAGAGGAAAGGCTCCATGACTTTGTCACTTCGTTTCTAAACCAAATATTGTTTTTCATCTAGTTTCTAACAATCTGGATTGGAAAATATATATTTGTTTCGGATGGGGGTAAGAAAGGGGTTCACTGGACTTTAAAAAAAAATTTTAGTTGCAATAAAGGATATGCTTTGGTATAACATTATCCAAAAAAACTGTCTCTCAATATAGTATCAGTGTTGGTGTGAGGTGCCACGATCAGACTGTCGTTGGTGGGGTGGGGGTTCGAATCTGGTTGTTTGTAAAAAAAAATTTTGAAATTTTTTTGTACNAATTGATTAATGCTATTAATTAAATTGATAATGGAATTTGAGCGAAGGAGAGTGTATTGAGGGACGAACACGACGTGTTCTTTTTTCTCTCGTCTTTTACTAGCAATACTCTCTCCATGCTCCATCGACTTTTCTAGCACCCTAGATACATCCTGTTTGAGCATGCGCTGATCAGACTGTCGTTGGTGGGGTGGGGGTTCGAATCTGGTTGTTTGTAAAAAAAATTTTGAAATTTTTTTTGTATAGGATGAACTTTTTTTACTTGTAATGTTGAATTAATATACCTGGCGTGCTTTTCACCTGATTTCTTTATCGAAATATGTTTCTAGAAGTTTACTTTGCTAACCTAGCTTTACTATGCTACGGCATTTATAAAGAATTCAAAATTAATCGTCCAATTACTGCAACTATGAACAAAAGAAAACTCATCGTATCGAAAATGTGTTAAAATCTCATTGATTAGATTCAAATATTTAATTAATTTTGGAATTAAAACGCAAATACACTTCGTTAATTTGAACCAATTTTCAGCGAATTACACACATGGACAAATCCTAGTATTCACAATACTGAATCATAAAAAATGAAATGAGAGAAAATTATTTCTCAAATGATTTTTTAATATTAATATCTTCTGGAATTCTGCTTATTATTTCCATAAAAATATGTAAAAATCGGATACATTTATTCTTGTAAAATAATAAAGCAAGGTTAGGAAAGTAAATTTCTAGAAACAGATTTTGTCACAAATCAAGTGAAAAGCACGCTGAATGTTTCCAACAAAACAGTACAAACAATTAAATANATTCTTGTAAAATAATAAAGCAAGGTTAGGAAAGTAAATTTCTAGAAACAGATTTTGTCACAAATCAAGTGAAAAAGCACGCTGAACAAAACAGTACAAACAATTAAATTGCCATGGCGTCAACTTTTCGTTTATAGGAGGTTTGAAAAAAATTCACTGTATATGCAATTCAGTTTGGAAGGTGCCATTCTCCTTNAGGATGAACTTTTTTTACTTGTAATGTTGAATTAATATACCTGGCGTGCTTTTCACCTGATTTCTTTATCGAAATATGTTTCTAGAAGTTTACTTTGCTAACCTAGCTTTACTATGCTACGGCATTTATAAAGAATTCAAAATTAATCGTCCAATTACTGCAACTATGAACAAAAGAAAACTCATCGTATCGAAAATGTGTTAAAATCTCATTGATTAGATTCAAATATTTAATTAATTTTGGAATTAAAACGCAAATACACTTCGTTAATTCGAACCAATTTTCAGCGAATTACACACATGGACAAATCCTAGTATTCACAATACTGAATCATAAAAAATGAAATGAGAGAAAATTATTTCTCAAATGATTTTTTAATATTAATATCTTCTGGAATTCTGCTTATTATTTCCATAAAAATATGTAAAAATCGGATACATTTATTCTTGTAAAATAATAAAGCAAGGTTAGGAAAGTAAATTTCTAGAAACAGATTTTGTCACAAATCAAGTGAAAAAGCACGCTGAACAAAACAGTACAAACAATTAAATAGCCATGGCGTCAACTTTTCGTTTATAGGAGGTTTGAAAAAAATTCACTGTATATGCAATTCAGTTTGGAAGGTGCCATTCTCCTTTGGCTGTCAAATCCCAAAATGTTGCGTGCCGTGACGAAGGAATCTACTCTAAATGCGTAAGTTGTTGACACTGTTTTTTATTTTCACAGACTACAACAAATCATAATCAATAGTTCTTTTTTGGTTTGAACGACAGTTTCGAATTCAGCCTAGTTTTCTTAAGTGACGCTTTATTATTATTCATAATTGAGTTCCAGGAATGTATTTACTTGATTCGTTCCAATTTCAGAACAAAGTCTGGCAATGTAAGACGAACTCGTCAAAAGGTGACAGGATCAAAAGGAAGGACGCAGAGGACAGGCAGCTAAAAAAAGTTTTCAAATCTAATGTGGCCACTCGCACTCATAACTGCACTGCAATACCACTCGATCATCTGGTCATCGGAAGAACCCTACTGTAGAAATCACACCTCCAAACATCTTTTCTAACTTCTGGATGATGCTCTGGAAACAACTTTGTGGTATTCCAAATGCAATGGGCCAGCTCGTCGTCGACAAGTTAAAACTTAATCTCACACAATGAAGTAAGATGTCATGTGATTTTGAAACTTTCATAGACTTATAGTATTTTAGGAATTTACATTAGTGTACTTTTTAGTACAGCGCACACAGTCCAGATGGAGGTATGGATCAATGTCAATCGGAAGATTTATGGCAGAACATTCAAAAGTAAAAACATTGTTGGACGGTTACCTATGAATGAATTGGGATGTTACTGGATTGTCAACAAAAGCANATTCAAAAGTAAAAACATTGTTGGACGGTTACCTATGAATGAATTGGGATGTTACTGGATTGTCAACAAAAGCAGCCAACTTTAGTTTTCCATCAAACTTTAAAATGAGCTTTTAAGTTTTTGACTTTTTCTTGTACTGTATAATATTTTTTTTTTAATTTTGTACTGTGACATTCAGAAACATTGCAATTTAGAAAGGACAGTATCTGNACAGCGCACACAGTCCAGATGGAGGTATGGATCAATGTCAATCGGAAGATTTATGGCAGAACATTCAAAAGTAAAAACATTGTTGGACGGTTACCTATGAATGAATTGGGATGTTACTGGATTGTCAACAAAAGCAGCCAACTTTAGTTTTCCATCAAACTTTAAAATGAGCTTTTAAGTTTTTGACTTTTTCTTGTACTGTATAATATTTTTTTTTTAATTTTGTACTGTGACATTCAGAAACATTGCAATTTAGAAAGGACAGTATCTGTAGCTCAATACAATTAAGCCGTGAAAATGCTCTATTTTCAATGTTTCTGAATTCCACCTTATGTAAATTATTGACATACCTTATTTAGTTTCTTATTGATGCGATCTAATAATACATCAAATCAACTGATTCGTTTTTGTATGTTAATCATTATTAATATTAATTAAAAACAAGTTTTTGAATCACAAAACAGAAATATGAAAAATAATACAGATAATGTATTTTATTAAAAATTAGTCTATTGTTTGGACAGATTCAAGACACCTCTTTTTGAAAATCAAATTTTTTTTACCCTTTTCACCAGCAAATGCGTACCCTTACTTCATATAAATAACCAGTGATGGGCTACATTCTTTATTACTCTTCTCCATGAGTCCCAGTTTGCCCTGAGTCAGTCAGTACCTCTAAGAGTCATGACGCTGACTTTCTAAACTTTGGAGTAGGCTTTGAGTAAGAGTCAGAGTTATGACTCAGACTCCGGAGTTGCGCAAAACAAAATAGGTAAAATAAGTGCGATATTGGGGCATGTTGGAAAAGAGTCATCATTTCCAAGTCTGGGAGTCGACTCCCACAGTCACGCCTCTGACTCACAACCGTAAAAGAGTCAGAGTTATCAAATGACTCCCGACTCTGACCGTCGGTCAGTCATGTAAGTCAGTATCAGAGTCAGAGTCATGGAGAACACTGCTTTATTACAAGTTACTCTAAGTTTTGTGTTTGCAGTCATTAAATAAATAAATAAAAATTAATTTCAGATTGTCCTAAGTCTGACTCAAATCACAAAAATCAAAGAGTCAAAGTGATGACTCAGAGTTAACTCCCACAGTCGTGACTCCCGGAGGCAGTGACTCTGACTCAGGCCAATCAGAGGGAGTCATGGAGTACTATTGTATTGTAATTAAAAAAGTTGAAAATAACACCAAAATTAACTTTGATATTATTGTCCATCCACAATACGTATTTATATGAAGAACGAGGTGCGGATTTGCTGGATTTGGTGAGCAAGGTAAAAATAAATTTAATTCCCAAAAAGATGTATGCTGTGATTAGACTTCAGCATTTGAGGTTCCAATTCCAAAAATTTTCAGAATTGGAAGACATTTTGTGCATTATACTTGAGAATTGTAATTGGATTTGTAGAATTGGACATCGGAATTAGAACCTCCGTGCGGTTTTTCGGAATTGAAACCCTATTATACGTTTTCCCGCGGCGCGAGAATTGAAATTGGCATTTGTGAATTCCAAATGGAGAAAAGCTATTACACTTCAGAATTGAGGTTTCAGAATTTAGCTTTTGCTTATTTTCTCACCTACTTTCGCAATTGGACTTTATCAAAAATTTGAAAAAAGCCAATTCCAATGCCGAAATCTGCATCAACTTGCCCCATCAAACCAAAAGGTTAGATTACCCGCGAATTTTTTCAGTACATTTGAACAAATCGAATCTTGAATTTGTTCAAATTAAGTTTAGATTTTTTGTTGGTTTGTCTACTGCCAAAATTATTTAAATTCAACCATTGACACTAATTATTAGTGTGTCAAATTGTTGTTATAGACACGGTTTTGACTCATCTCTAAGTAAATAACAAAATATTGTAGAACCGTGCCAAAGGAAGTACACTTTGGCCCGATTCTACCTAAACAATTTCCTCCTCGATCTCACTTAATCATTTTTAATTTTCCAGATTACAAGTAATCTGTCCTCATCCACAACAGACACATTAGAAGGAACTAGATGACGCATTGTTGCTGTATGGAGAAGGGGGAAGACACCAAGGACCTCAACGTGCCTATCTCCATCCTCCTTTTCTTCTATCAATTTTTATTTGCTCATTTCTCTTCTGCTCATATATTTTTTTACTTTTATTTAATAAAAATAACATTAGAGAAAAGAAGGGGAGAAAGGTCAATTTTTATTTTAAATTATTTGTGTCCCGCCTAAGTATTTTGTGCACTTGGGAAAACAATATTTTCTACTTTGAAAATTTGAAAATTGGATTCTGATCATCCAATTTCAAAGTATAGTAGGGAAATGCCGAAATCGGAGAGAACTTTGGTTTTGGCATTTCAGAATTCGACGTTTCAAATTCTGAACTATGGTAGTACCGTCCAATTCGAATTCTCAATGCCGATTCCGAAAATTGTAATTGTAATCTCAAATGCTGAAGTGTAATCAACACAGAAATGTTCAATCTGTCCAACCAGTACATAAATTCAAATTACATTTTCAACAGTCACAGTCACAGTCACAGCTTCCACAATCACCACAACAATCGTCTCCACAATCACAACAGCCATCTTCACAGGTGCAACATCCATCATCACAATCACAGCATCCATCTCTTTGATTATCATGTCCATTATGTACATGACCGGCGGTGTTGGAATTCCAGTGACAAATCCAGCACCACAAACAACAATCACAATCATTGTTGGTCCGTCTATGGGAATAATTTATGTCGCTAATTGGATTATTCATTTTTTCGTCTTTTTTTTCTTTTTTTAAATCCTCCTCATTGGCGACATTCCCAAAGTCTGCAACACTCTTCATCTGAATTTCACTTGTGATGACGCTATCTGAAAATAAGAGTATTAAAATGTTTTTTTTTTATTCAGTATACTTTCATTACCGTTAGCCATAAATTGTGGATCTTTTAAATATACAATTTTTAAAATAAGCGTTTCATGGAAAACGTAAGAAATTAACAAAACAGTACATCAGTATTACTAATATACAGTGTAGGGCAAAAGTAAGCACACATGGAAAAAGTGTTAACTGCAAAAGTCATGTATAAAAAAATTAGGGGGTTAACAAAATGTGCATATTAACGGGGAAAAAAAATTTTTTTTTTATGTTGAGCCATGTGCCTTGGCTCTGGCTCATGAGCCAGCTCAACAAAAGTGCAGAGCCAGAGCCATGGCTCATGAGATGGCTCACCGCTCCGGTTGAGCCATAAGCCATAGCTCATTGAGCCAGTGGCTCTGGCTTACGCCAAAAGCTGAGCCATGTGGAACACTAATGTCTGTCTCAAAATTGAGCGTACTTGTGAATATCCAAAACAACACTTTCAAATCTGCAGCATACGAAGGTTAGAAAACTTAAAACACCATTCTGAGAGGAAAATTCATCCGTCTGCGTATTCGCTGCAGAGTTCATTTATATATAATAATATATATATTATATTATTATATATTTATATTATATATATAATATATAAAATATATATAATATATAAATATATTTTATATAAATATATAAAAATTCAAATATTTAATTAAGAATTACATTCACAATAAATATTCCAATATTTATTGTGAAGTAGATATATAATTAGTCATATATATTCATATAAATTTAATATTTATATATAAATATATAAATATAAATATATAAAATATATAAATATATAGATATATTGTGAAATAAATATATAAACATTCCAAAATTACATTCACAATAAATATTTTAATTAAATATTCCAATAAGCCCAATTCAAATATTTAATTAAAAATTACATTCACAGTTTTAGTTCGGTTTGGTGAAATAAAATAAAAATTTGGTTATTCACAAGTACGCTCAATTTTGAGACAGACATTAGTTAGTGCTATAGCTTACCAAATATGAGAAAAAATTTTTCCTCTACCGCTCCCGCTACTTTGATAAAAAATTACCAGTAACCGTTTCCGCTACTATGGTCCCCGCTACTTTCCCACTACCAAAAGTAACAGCGCTACCTAAGATGACACTTGTGGTGAACCCCAGAGACCAGCCAGTCAACATCAAACCTTTGAATAAAACTTATGAAATTGCAATCAAAAGTCATGCAGAAAATCAATTGTGGCATATGAATCTTCGCCACTTCCTTTTATGAAATATTGTCGAACCAAATAGCCTAGAGCCGCACGCAAGCCCGCCACGAGATTTATGCACCACGTGATTAGACCATTGCACTTCAACCTGAGCTTTGATTTGCGGCTGCTAGAATAAATTTTTTTCGCCAAATAATTGCAAACTAATTAGCCAAAATCTGATATCGAATGAGATAATATTGTTTTGAATGTTATGAAGTATTTGTTGCTTTAATTGACAAATTACACATTCAGTTAGATGGTGTAATTCCTGCAAAAACAACCCAAATTAAGAAAATTGGACAAGACAACTTAGCAATTTCCAAAGCGTTGGTAAGCTTAAAGTGAAGAGCGCTACCAAGCACACGGTTGACAACTTTTAGTCCAAAGTTGCTGAGAAATTTTAAAAAATAAAATTTTCCTTAATTTTTTATTCCCTTATTCTATTCAATAAAGTGTGATTAAAGACAGATTTTGACGAAACGAGAGCGACATACCATTGGAAACCATAAAAATCGCTAAGAAACTGATGCTAGTCAACTTTTTAACTTTAGTATTAATAACTTTACGACAAAATATATAACGCATAATTTGAAAAATTCAAAAACAAAATATAATTCTTTTTCGTCTTGATAATATCAATGATAATTATCAGTAGATAATTAACACGAATCCTGGTTAAATGTTAATGAGATTAAAAGAGATAAAGTAACGGGATAAGGGGAGCATCTATTGTTTTAGCAACAATCGGACCTTCCTCTATGACCGCACTCAACAGAGAACCTGCCAACCCCTCTCTCTGCCTCTGCTATCAGCCATTGCTTTGCGTTAGGTTTATGTTTAATCCAACTGACTCAACAGAGAACCTGCCGACCCCCCTCTCTCTCTCTCTCTCTGCTTTACTCCATTGCTTAGCATTATGGTATGTTTAATCGAAATAGATTTTATATTGATAACAATGACATTAACTTCACTTCCATTATTTACTAATTGTGTGCCGCCTGCCCCCATCCCATTTTCGGGAAAGGTGGAGAAAGAAGGCCTGGATTAACTTGGCTATCCCTGTATTACTATCCTTCATTATGGGTTTTATAGTCGTAAGAGGGACATAGCGTGGGTTGGTGGTGCTGCCACCAAGCACATTACTTTAGAACTAAACTTTTCGCATAGAATTTGTTATGTTCCGCCAGAGCATATTCTCGGATTAAATAGCTGTGAATACTGACCGCGCAAAACAATTCAAACTTTAACCAAATTCTAGACATTTGCACAAAGATTTTATATAGGATAACAGAATATTTTTTCATATTCCTTAATCAATAATATTACGTTCCTACTGCCTACGACTGAGGCTAGGTTTGGTAAATAATGAACTTTTTTTCTTTTTTGGGTAATAATGAACTTTTTTTCTTTTTTGGTAATAATAAATTTTTGCATTTGGCATTAGCACTTAAAAAAAAACTTGTTAGCTACAAATTGTCAGAAACTTAAAGAAATCAAGGTGTCACTCTGTACTAAAAAAATTACTAAAGAACAAAGAAACCAAAATGGGACTACCAAAGAAACAAAGGACCTAACCAAAGTTATACTTTTTTAGGGATTGATTTTTGATTAGATGGATTTATATTATAAGGGGAGGAGTTTATATAAGGAGTTTTGTTCTTGGAATATAAAGAACAAATAAATAAATAATATTGGTGAGAAATCTGTCCAATCAATCCGATTGTAAATGAGTCATAAGCCGCAAGCCTTTGCCGTAACACTGATTAAATTAGCTAATAAACCTAATTTTTTTTTAACCAAATCAGCATGACCTTTCAAATCATGACCGCAGTGCTCAATTTCAATTTCAATTTCAATGTAATTTATTTAAGTGTCTTAAGAATCATTTAGAACAGAAAATGGTAATATACTTAGACACTCCTGATAATCAGGATATAGTTTACAAGTTATGATTGGATCATGAAATTAAAATTTAAGTAGTGAAAGTAGTAAAAAGTAGATGGTAATTGTTAGAGTAATAACTAACTCATTCAAAGTTTAGTATTCTAACAACCGATCACTTAACTCCACTAAATACTGCAGTACAGATATCACAATATCACGTGATGAAATTTTGAATATTTTACTTGACGCACTAAAATATATAATGTGTTCAATGAATTAGTGCGAATGAAAATTCCTCCTAAAGTGTGTAAAAGTCTAGAATTTGGTTAAAATTTTAATGTTTTTGCGCGGTCAATATTTACAGCTATTTAATCAGAGAATACTTCTAAACTTTTCAGTCACTTTGCCATTTGTTGAAGTTTGAATGGAGAAAGTAATTTGTGTTATACAGGGTTAACCAAAATTTAGTATCACGAATAAAGTCACTTTCCCTAAAATCATCTAAGGGGCTTACAGATTAAATTCACACCGCGCGTAATTCGAAATAATAAGTCAGATTGAGCGGTATAAAATTGGTTCACATAAAACCAATTTTTAATAATTAAGGGTAGTCATTTCTTAACTTTATTTTCTTTCTCAAATGTTGCTTACTAACAAAAATTTAATTTAGTATATCTACTTTACCACCAACTTTTTTATATTATTTTGTTTATATGCAACGATCATATTTTAATTATTGTAAAACGTTGTAATTTTTAACAATTATTCGAAAATAATCAAATTTCATATGTATTTTCTTATTTCCTTGCATTGTAAGTGATTACTTACGGTCGAAATAGATTTTTCATTTTTTGTCCAACTTACAAGTTATACCTGTGGCAAACTTTTTGGTTCAATAGAAACAGCATAATAATGTGAATAATTAGTAACATTTACAATTAAAAAACTTGTGGATTAATAACTTTAATTTGCAATAATAAATTCTTTTTTTTTTAAATTATTTCAAGAAATTTAGAGTGTGGGATAATCTCCCACGGTGTAAAGTTCCGAAATGCTCCGGAGAAAACCCAGCCCGGCTGGAAGTTCTCCCGACTGGGCCAGAGTGTTTTAATTATAAACACATCAGAAAAAGAAATAATTTTACAAAATCGGAATTGTTGTTTGAAATTTGTTCCTTCCAGATTCTACACTACAATATTTCAGATCATATAGTTTATGAAATCAATATAATAAAACAATGTACTATTTGTACAATTTAATTGTAATTTTAATCGAACATTAATGAAAATTTACGATTAAATTTCTTACGTACCATAATTTACTGCCATGGTATGGTGTAAAATGACTCGAATCTAGTTCGTAGCTGGTGCTTCGACGATGGAAAAATCTCACTGGACAGATCTCATTTGGCACGAAATACACTAATTGAACTAATTTTTTTCTAACTTACAATTATTTAACTGTGCAAAGTAGAACCCATTCTGTCTACTTAGAAATTTGTGACTGTGAATATAATATGAAGTCGAAAGAGGAACCAGATACTGTCGGACACAAATAAACCCTATTGAAAATTTTTTTTCTCAACAAAAAATTTCTTCCCTTATCCCTGCGTAGTAAACATTATTGTGAATTATTATTCGCTGAAACTCTTATCACATTGAAATNAATTTTTTTTCTCAACAAAAAATTTCTTCCCTTATCCCTGCGTAGTAAACATTATTGTGAATTATTATTCGCTGAAACTCTTATCACATTGAAATTGTTTAATCTTTTGACTACACGANTTTGTGACTGTGAATATAATATGAAGTCGAAAGAGGAACCAGATACTGTCGGACACAAATAAACCCTATTGAAATTTTTTTTTCTCAACAAAAAATTTCTTCCCTTATCCCTGCGTACTAAACATTATTGTGAATTATTATTCGCTGAAACTCTTATCACATTGAAATTGTTTAATCTTTTGACTACACGANCTAAACATTATTGTGAATTATTATTCGCTGAAACTCTTATCACATTGAAATTGTTTAATCTTTTGACTACACGAATGTTGAGTTACTCAATGCATTTTATGAAACACACCACGCACCACCGTATCTCATGTAATTGAAAGATGACGATTTATGGGTACACACGTCTTCAATAAATACCATATAATTCTGGATTAGGTAAAAAATAAACTACGAAATAACGTGTTATCCAGAAATTTGAAGACATTGAGACTTCCGTATAGAGTTCTCAATGAATTAACAGTCTGACTCAATGGAAAATAAAATACTGCGTGTCCCAATTAAAACTATTTTCTACCTATTAAGGTCAAAAAATTAGTCCAGCAAGAATTACCCTGATGTTCTTTGCAAAAAAAAATTTTTTTTTAATTCAAATCCAACCAATTATATTGGAAATTTTTNGAATTACCCTGATGTTCTTTGCAAAAAAAAATTTTTTTTTAATTCAAATCCAACCAATTATATTGGAAATTTTTTTGAATATTCAAATCTGATTGACTGAATTTGAATTTTCTTTTTGGGNAAAATTAGTCCAGCAAGAATTACCCTGATGTTCTTTGCAAAAAAAAATTTTTTTTTAATTCAAATCCAACCAATTATATTGGAAATTTTTGTGAATATTCAAATCTGATTGACTGAATTTGAATTTTCTTTTTGGAGGAAAATCAACTCTAGGACAGCCATTAAGTTATAAACAAGTTTTTCTCCGAAAAACGATTTTGTTTTGTTAATTTTTAATTTGATTTAATTTTTAAATATATCTAATGATAAACTACAAATTCTTTAAAATATTTGAAGGTAATTTGAAGTAAAAATTGTCTGTTTTTTTTTACTATAAAAGCTTCAAAATTGGAGTGTGTCGGTAAAAATCGAAAAGTTTATTGATATCGCATAAAAAATTGAAGAACTTTAAATTTAATTGAAATATGGCATCGTCTGATCATCCACCATCTAACGGACNCTTCAAAATTGGAGTGTGTCGGTAAAAATCGAAAAGTTTATTGATATCGCATAAAAAATTGAAGAACTTTAAATTAATTGAAATATGGCATCGTCTGATCATCCACCATCTAACGGATGTAAGTTACCTCTGTTAATAATCATTGAGTTATGACATGAGGTATCAATAACCTTATATGAGGGCAAGCTTTTTCCATGTGCTCCTTTAACCAAAAACAGGTAACCACACAAAATTTTAACAGTAATTCCAAGTATTGTGCATAAGTATGTAATAAGTTACTCAACTACAGTGAAATTTTTTTTTTTTTTTTAATTCCAAAAATTGTTTTGAATAATTCCAAAAATTGTTCAGGAAGAAGTTTGAATGGAAAATTCTTGGAGTTTATTACCACTGCCAAGTAAACCTAAATTTCATTCACAGAGTAAGTACGAAGGAAGTGTGCATGGTTTAAATTAATGATTATAATTAAGGTCAAACTTATTATTATTGTAATACTATTATTATGAAGTATGATTATAAATAGTAAAACTCGACAAGTACTGGACAGTCGTAGTTAGGATTCGTGGGGTCTTCAATACAAGGATTAACATTCTCCGGAGAATATGATAGGTTGTGTCCTCTAAGAGATGTTTTTCTGTTATCTAAATTTAAAAAAAAAATTTTTTTAGAAATAAGCATAAAATTTAGGTCTGTTGTTACCTAGGATCAATTTCAAACTGCTTACTACAAAATTTGCATGATTCTTTACACTGTGTCTTCATAGCTTTTGGATTTGTCTCACACTTTCCATTGGCTGCCCAGGTTTGACAGTCTTTGTGACTGTCCCCACATGTACCTATAAATCATTATCAACATATCAATCGACAAATTAAATTTAAAACAAAATACTAATTTTAATTTTAGTGGGAAGATTTGACCTGAACAATTACTTTCTGTCACTTACACTGACCACATGATTCTGGACACATTTTTAGAATTTGGGTAGGATTAGTTTCACACTCGCCACTTTCAGCCCACCAGACACAACTCGGATGTTGGTCCACACAATCCGACTCTTCTAAGGCAATAATTGAAGAAGTATTCGTACTTGGTTTTACAAGTTTTACATTTCCTAAAACATGGTCAAAATTTACAAGTCAAATTATTTACGGTTCTCATAAAAATAATATTATATAATATTATAAGTTGAATTTTTTCACCACAAATTTTACACGATTCTCGACAATGGATCTTCATTTCTGGATTTTTGTCACAAGTACCATTAATTGCCCAGGATCCACATTGTTTGTTGTTATCTCCACATGAGCCTAACCAATTAAAATTTGAACGATCTAAAATTCTTCACTTGTACTAAAATCATAATTTCTGTATAATATTTTTAATTTAATTACATTGGTGGCAAGAATTTGCACAGCTAGTTAACATATAATCTGGATTGTTTTGACATTCGCCTCTAGCAGCCCACGAATTGCATTGTTCGTTGTCATCTTTACATTTTGATTGGGCAGCAGAAGTAATTGGTGTTAGGGATGTATCTTAGTACAACATATGAAACTCATCAAATTTAATAAATTTTATTGAATACTGTGTGCAAATTTGATAACCCATACTGCAAAATTTGCAAGACTCTCGACAATGAATTTTCATTTCTGGTTCCGTCTCACATTTCCCATTGGATGCCCAGGATCCACAGTCCTTGTCATTGTCTCCACATGAACCTGGGTCAAAATAACAATAGATATTGAAATTATGAATTACATTTTAATAATTTATAAGAACGTGTCTCCAGAATTAAAGTTTTGGTTTCATAAAAACCAAATAAAATGATGCGATTGGACCGCAACATAGTAATTTAAATAATCCAATCGCAATCTAATTTTTTTGATTTCCTGTGTACTCATTTTGAGTTTTCGAGAATCCAATACTAATTTTCGTAAACACGTTTAGTACAAAATTTTTATTGTAATTGACGTAAAAGTTCCTTACACTGATGACAAGAATATGGACATTTCGGTATCATATAGTCCGGGTTCTTCTGACACTCACCAATGTCTGCGCATGATTTACAATGAAAGACTTTGTCGTCACACTCGGTGACTTTTCTGACATTCTCTACATTTTCATTGTTGTCTTGAAAAACAATAAATTATTACAATATACAATACATACATATTATTATGATACAATATTTTGTATATGTATTAGAAATTTTTGCAGCTTACTGCAAATTTTGCAAGACTGTCTGCAGTGAATTCTCATGTAATCTTGATTTTCTTCACATTCTCCAATAGAAGCCCAAAGTTTACAGTCTTCTTCATTATCTCCACAAGAACCTGAATCAGATTCAACCAATCAGATATGATATGACGATATGAGAATATGACTAATTCCTTTAGCCAATAAGAAAATTAAGATTATAAATGATTACAACAGACTTACATTGGTGACAGGAGTCTTCACATTTCTTGAGCATATATGTTGGATTTTTGACACACTCACCTGACTTTGCCCATGCCACACAACGTTGTGTCTTGTCTTTACAGTTGGAATCAGATGATGAGTTTTCTCTCGAAGTAATTAAAATAATTATGAAAATATTGAAAGTGTACATTATGACTGAATAAATTTAAGGTCCAATTTACTTAAATTTGTTAATGAAGTTAAACCCATGAAGTAAAATATATTTTCTCTTTGGTAGTCAATTTGTAAATGACAATTTAAAATAAACTATGTAGCCCTTATTGGGTAGTTCTTTTTTTAGCTGCATTAGAAAAATAAATAAATATTTTTCTGTTAAAATTACAATTATAAGGGTATAAATAATTAGTTGTAGTAATTCTTGATACAATAGTCTCAGGATACCCAGAGTTTACAATCGTCACAAATGGTGCGTTTGATAAATTATTGTTGACAAAATGTGTAATTAAAATAAATCAAAGCAACAGTAGAATTTATAATAACAAATTTTTTTACCAATACACAGTACCAGCTACAGATATGCTACTTATGGTTAGCATGCTTCAAATTAGNCGATATGAGAATATGACTAATTCCTTTAGCCAATAAGAAAATTAAGATTATAAATGATTACAACAGACTTACATTGGTGACAGGAGTCTTCACATTTCTTGAGCATATATGTTGGATTTTTGACACACTCACCTGACTTTGCCCATGCCACACAACGTTGTGTCTTGTCTTTACAGTTGGAATCAGATGATGCGATACCTCTCGAAGTAATTAAAATAATTATGAAAATATTGAAAGTGTACATTATGACTGAATAAATTTAAGGTCCAATTTACTTAAATTTGTTAATGAAGTTAAACCCATGAAGTAAAATATATTTTCTCTTTGGTAGTCAATTTGTAAATGACAATTTAAAATAAACTATGTAGCCTTTTAATTCTTGAAGCGGGAGTTGGATATAAGAGCAAAAGTCAAATCTCAAACAAAAATAATCGTTTTACATCGTCAATTTATAAAAGTACCACTTGAAATCATTTCAGTTGAAATGTCGTTCTTGTAAAATCTTTACAAAACTTTAAATAGAAATTAAACAATTGCAATTTTTGACGAAATTGTCGACGATAATTACAGTCGATAACTTTATTTAAGATCAATACTATAGTATAGATTTTCTTTTTATAAATTTTGAAAAAAAAAATTTTTTTGCCATATACTTTTTATAAGAACATCCTGCTCTTATAAGCGTTAGAAGAACAAACGGTTATAAGAGCAGCGTTTCCAGGCGACGGAGGGTAGATCTTATAACCGTCGTGCACTGTACCATAATTCGACTGAATATTGGTGTGAATTCTTGACGTATTAACCGTAATATGCAATTCAAATTAACGAACATATAGTTATTATAAACAACTCATATAAAGGTTGCAAATAAATGAAACAATCAAATTTCCTGAAATATTTTGAAATAGCACCAATATTTCATTAGAATCGGACATACAGATAGACAAACCGACACGATGACCACAATATCGTCCTAGTCCGAAAGTAATGTGCATGTTATCAGCCTGAAAGTCACTTTTTGTACAGTAGGTTGCAAGAGGTTAAGCGCAATCAATATTTTCAATTTATTTTGAAAAGCAACGATTCAAACTTAAACTACATTACAAACTCTGCCCTAACTTATTTAATATTTTTGCTAAGTCTCAGTATTCGAAAGTGGTTGGTGTCAGAGTTTCGGCGGAAAATAAACTAAATTTTGACCGGAGAAAGTTGGTTTAAATGGTTAAATGAGCTTACACTGCATCACTTGTTAATCTGTCCAGCGTGACTATTTTGAATAACTAGATATTTTCTAATAAAGTAACAGAAACACAATTTATTGGCCGCAGTTATACACCATAATTATTCTATTACTATTGCGAATTTGTTTCTTTAGAAAATTTGAAACAGAAAACCATTAGTAGGCTTATGTAAATGTCCAAGTCGATGCATTTCATGGAACTGTTTATTCCAATAGACAACTTGCGAAGCTAATTGGATAATCGGAGTAGTCTGTCCCAAACTCCCTCAAAATTTCCTGAAATATTTTGAAAAAAATACCGATGGTAAGAATTTTTCAATTATATTTTGAATCCACACCCTTTTGGTTTGCCGGCAAATTTCAAAGGTACCAAAAATACTGGTAAAAAGCTTGTTTCAGTGGGTGTAAGCTAAGCTAAAGAACACCCCTGGACATTTGGTGGTTAAAATGAATTAAAATATGTCAAAATTTAAAAAAAATTACTTCGAACTGAAAAGTGCAAATCCGTAAGTGCCACATGTACCTATTCGGGTAGCACAAGATATAACCTAAACCGTTTGGGTATCAGGCTTAATAATGGACTTAATAAATAATCGAATCATGATTGTGACTCCTATTTTGTCAGATAATATATAATTAAATGTTTAGCAAACAATTAATTAAATTATGCATGATTTTCTTATGCATCAACGTGATTACAAACACGAAATAATTACGCTATGCTAATATCGTATTACCGTGACCGGAATTGCAAGCCTCCAACATTGGATATTCTAATGATATGAATTCATTTGTACATAGAAGACATAAAACATAATCATATTTATTTGAATTTATTACCGCTAAGCCAATATTGAATTACTTGGAGCGTAATTCACAAACCTCCAAAATTTGGTGTTTTAATGATATGAATACATTAGTACATAACTGCCACCAAACATAAACATATTTCTTTGAATTTTTTACCGCTTTACAAATATCTAATTACCGGGAGCGGAATTACAAACTTCAAAATTTTGGTACTATAATGATGTGAACGCATTGCTACATAGCTGCAAATAAATATAATCATATTTCTTTGAACTTTTGCCGCATGCCAATATCGAATTACCAGGAGCAGAATTTTAAACTTCAATAATATGCTATTTGGATGGTATATATGTATTGGTACATAGCTGCCTTCAAAATTCTACTGGTTTCTCATTCAAATTTTAAATGTAACGAGGATTTACTAATATTAATGATTTGATTGGCTTCCATTTATTATAACAACACGGCATGGTCTACCGATTTAGAAACCTCTATGGCTGACCCCATGGAAATTTATCCGGACATACCACTGTNAAACAACTTTTTTTTAAATCGCATTTTAGAAACACCCGGAAGTTTGTCCGTCAGGTCAGACCATGCCGAGTTAAGTAAACAAGTTAGAAGGCCCGATGTAAATTTTACAAAGCACACGTAAGTGCTCATCGTCAAATTTTTGANGTTAAGTAAACAAGTTAGAAGGCCCGATGTAAATTTTACAAAGCACACGTAAGTGCTCATCGTCAAATTTTTGAGATTTGAAATTCCGCACCCTGTAATTCGATATTGGCATAGGGGTAATAATTTAAAAGAAATTTGTTAGACCATTGGTTGTTACTTACCAATGCATTTATATCATCAGAACAGCATATTTTTGAGGTTTGTAATTCTGCTCTCGGTAAATTGATATTGGCATAGTGGTAATAAATTGAAATAAATGTGGTTATGCTTGTTGTAATTTATGTAACAATGCATTCATATCATTAGAATAACAAATTTTTGCGGTTTGTCATTCTGCTCCCAGTAAATCGAAATTGGCATAGCGGTAATATTTAAAAAAAAAATCTTGTTTGTTGGCAGATATATATCAATGCATTGCTATCATTAAAATAGAAATTTTAGAGGTTTGTAATTCCATTCTTGATATTTCGATATTTGCATAGCGGATTTAATTTCAAGGGAATATGTTAATGCTTGATGGCAGCTATGCACCAATGAATCCATATGATTAGAATACCAAATACTTGAGGTTTGTATATCCGCTCCCGGTAATTTGATATTGGCATAGCAGTAATAATTTCAAAGATATATATTTATGATACTTGATGGATTCTATGTACCAATGCATTCATATTATTAAAATAGCAAGTTTTGAAATCTTGTAATTCCGCTCCCGGTAATTCGATATTCGTGTGGCGGAAGTTATTGTAATCACCATGGTGCTAAAGAAAATCATCTATCATTTAATTAATTACCGCAAAGGAGTCAAGGTCATCAAATAACTCCTAATCCCCAAAAACTTTTAGTCAGTAAATGCGAGTCAATCATGAGAGTAATAAGAGTCAAAGTCATGAGTAGCAAAGTCATGAGATCTGGGTGAGAGGTGGGTGAAGTAGGGACGACCAGATTGTCTGCTAGCTTTCAGCTTCGAAAGTTTCAACTTCGAAAGTTTCGGCTTCGAAAGTTTCGGCTTCGAAAGTTTCAACTTCGAAATGCTAATTTTTTGATTCGTATTTGAATTTTTCGAAGATGAATATTCGCAAAATATAAAAATCTTAGTGGCACTGATATCCCTCCATAATCTATGGTGATGACGTCGTACCATAGATTATAATCCCAAACCATGTATTATAATACAGGGTGGGGAAAAAGTTTCTATACATGTAAAAAGTTTTAATTGAAAAAGATATGCACAAAAACTTAGGGGGTTGGAAACCCCCTAACTCACATCAAATTCATTTCCTTCATGTATAGAGACTTCTGCCCCTATATGGTATTTCTGCGCAATTGCGCTAGTGACCCCTTGACCTCCGGAAAATGTTTTAAATGAAACTTTGAGTATTTATCTTCAATTTTGTCTTTGCAGAATTAAAATAAACCCTTCCATTCTCGAGATATTCGAGTTTAAAAATAAATCCTCTTTTCTCCATAAGAAACAATGTATTAGAGCAAGGAGCAACAGTTTGGTAACACCGTATATATCGGTGTACATGAAAATAAGGAATCCAATCTCATTTAATGCTATTAGTGATAAAATTATTTAGAGNTGTACATGAAAATAAGGAATCCAATCTCATTTAATGCTATTAGTGATAAAATTATTTAGAGAATTATCGACTTATGGCCTGTACGCAGCTCTGTTTTTTCTTCTGGAATAAATTCTGCGGCAGAATTTTTCTTCCAAGCAGAATTTCTTCCCACCCAAAGCGGAGAAGAATGGGAGAAGAATTGTGATTCTGCTCCACTTTCCGCTTTGGTAATACTCAGTTAATTTTTTTCCGCTGAGTTAAATTTAAATAATAACAATAAAAGTTTAAAAGTTCCCTCGCTCAAGCCAAGGATGTTTGAGATTGTGACATGAGAATGCTCAAATGCCCATGCGCAGAAGCAAATTCCGCACGAGAATTCGGCTCAGGAAGGTCCTTCGACCTTCCTTGAGCGGAGAAGAAAAATAAGGTCTTTTTCTGCTGCCGAATGAGTCTGGCAGAAAATTAGGTAGGTGAGTACTAGTTGAGCGAAAAGGGGAGCAGAAACGGAATTTCTTGTCCGCTAGGTCGATTCGGCTGCCGAATGGCTAGCTGAGTACCTTACATTAGTACCAATTTGTGTCAAGAAAAAATTGACTGGTTTATCTGATAAAGTTTTTCAATGAGTGTGTTAACTTATTTATGAATACATCTTATGAGTGATGTGTTGTAGCTAATACGAATCAATCCTTGATAAAGATGAAATGAGAAATCTTAAAGGCATAATCAAATCAATATTTTTATTCCAATGACGAATTGAATTAACTAATTTACAAGTAGTATCATCCCATAATGGATCATAGTGTTCCTGTGGAAATGACGGTGGATTTTTTGAAAACTTCTCGACAAGTGTTCGATGAATGGAAACATATATAGGGAAAATCGGTTGAAACAATGAAAACCATTTTTAATGTGATATCCATTGTTGCGATATAATAAATTAGTTATTAAATTAACCAATACAGTGTTAATATAAAAAAGTAAAAATTGAGTTGAAGAAATTCAAAGTACTGAATTAGGAGAGTCAGTCCAAGAAATTTTTGAATTTAACTTTTTACGTAGATAATTTATGAACCAGACGGACTTGAGGAATAGGTTACCCATCATGGTGNCCAATACAGTGTTAATATAAAAAAGTAAAAATTGAGTTGAAGAAATTCAAAGTACTGAATTAGGAGAGTCAGTCCCAGAAATTTTTGAATTTAACTTTTTACGTAGATAATTTATGAACCAGACGGACTTGAGGAATAGGTTACCCATCATGGTGTGTTTTTTAAACTTGAATATCTCGAGAACGGAAGGGTTTATTTCAATTCTGCAAAGACCAAATTGAAGATAAATGCTCAAAGTTTCATTCAAAACATTTTTCGGAGGTCAGAGGTCACTGGGTCACTAGCGCAATTGTGCAGAAATACCATATATTATAATACATGGTTTGGGATTATAATCTATGTTACGACGTCATCACCATAGATTATAAATCGCCAACAATGGATTTAAATCCATGGTACGTACCATAGATTATAAATCGTCTACCATAGATTTAAATCCCGTTAGTCAGTAGTAAATTGATGAGTGACCAGATATGAAATGAGTTGGCACGCGAGTGGGGATATTTATAACCAACCCAATGAGTATGACGTTTTTCCAATAAATAAAATATTCGAGGCGGGAGTGTTATAAAAAAGTTCAAAAAACGCGAACTTACTTCTGCAGGTTTGTAAACATAAATAAATGAAACATTCGGTTGTTAATTGTATAAATAAGGATTATTTTAGTGCACAGTTGAAAGTCTAGAAATTTACTCAATTTAATAAGTGTCAACGGTAAATTAGGTTAAGATGTTTTCGCAAGGGAACCGCAAAAGGCCTCACTCGCAAACACAGAAACAGAAAAAATGTGCAAATCCTATATTTGAACAATGGATATGTGAATGGAGGGATGATGCAGCAATGAAAAATAACAAACTTCAGTTTGTGTATTCAAAGGTATAACAATATAAAATGATGCCAACGATTATTATGACGTTAATTTTGTACTAATTGTTGGTTTACCTAGGCTTTGTCTTCTTTGAGGAGATATCCTTTACCGCTAGGAAGTGGAAGAGAATGTCTGATTCTTGAGTACTTCGGTCCAGTGTTATGTCAAAAAATTGATAAGCGAATCACTCAGGAACCGGATCTCATTCTTCACGGTGAGTTTGATACTGTTTTAAACAACAGTGACTCAACAAGACTTCCTGGATTGATTTTTTGTTTAAAATGAATAGGCAGCGCAGTAGTCGCCAGTCTCATCAACTTGGATACACCTTACGTCAAAAAGTCGAAAATGGATCGCCAAGAACGTCAAAACAGCCAAAAAGATGATGACGATGAAACAGAACCAGTCGCCAAGAAGGTATGTGAACATAAAAGTGATACGTCCACTTTAACTTTGATTTCGGTTTGTTTCTTATTTTTAGCAAGTGTCTAAAAGGAAATATGTGCCAATATTTCGTTCCGGTGCCTACGCTCTCCTCATAACGCTATTCAAAAAGGAAGAAACGCAAAACTATCGAGGTTACATGCTCAAAACTGAGTTACAACATGAATCTCAGGATCATTGTGACACTTCCATGACGAATAAAGTTAACGGGAATTACACGGCGTGGAGTGCAATGGCTGGACTTATTACCAAAAATTTAATTATTAAGATGGGAAATCCAGTCAAGTAAATTTAGAAAGTACAATGTTTTGGGATTTTTAATAAATTATAAGTTTACCTGCAAATCTTACAGATATTTGTTGACAGTTGAAGGACGTGAATTAGCTGGGAAACTTCTCAACGCTGATAAACAATCAGAAGGAGTACAGGAAAGCAGCCAAAGTCAATTAGACTCTGATTGTGGTAAGTCACTGTAAATCCAAAAATACCTGAATTTGGACAGAATCTAAAATCTAAAATCTAAAGGAACTAAAATTACAATAATTATTATCACAAATTTTTTTTTGTTTATTAGTTGAAATCATCACCCCTCAAAGAGTTCGATTTCAGCCAGGTGAATTCGAAGTTATTCTTTGTATAGACACATCCGAAACAACGGCGTAAGCAAAAGGAACATTCATGTCCTTTATGAAGCCCTCATAACCTTGAACAACTATAACATTTCTAATTTTCTTGGTTTAGAAAATTCAGAAAACAAGAAGTCGTAGGAGAATTACAAAAAAATGGAGTTCCTCTCGAAGTGATAAAACTCAATGTGGGAGATTTTGTTTGGATTTGCAGAAAGATTCAAAGAATTGATTCTGCCACGAGTAGGAATCGTCTTAGTATTTCACGTGCAAATGACATGGTCCTTCCATACGTTGTTGAGAGGAAGAGGCATGATGATCTCGCTTCGAGTATCAGAGATGGTCGGTTTCATGAGCAGAAGCACCGTTTAGAGCAAACTGGACTTCAACCAACGTATTTGATAGAAGCTTATGGTTCTGGTGACCACGGATTGGCCGATGGTGCTCTGAGACAAGCCATTGCAAACACTCAAATTACTAATCAATTTATAATACATGAAACTGTTTCACTCAAAGATACTTGTGCGTATCTCACACACATGACACGATTTTTAGCAAAAATGTATCAGGTAATGGGTCTATTATGAAAGTATTTATTACAAGAACAAGTTATTGAAGATAGTCGTTTATTTTCTGACTCCTTCGTTTCAGGGAAAAACAGTTTCCTGTTGTACAAAGGAAGAGTGGAATGTTTATAAAGCAAAAACAAATAGTGACGTGACGTATCTAATGTCGTTTATTGATTTTAATGAATTTGGAACTAAATCACGCGTAAGAAAACATTTCTAAACAATTTTTCTTGACTCGCGAAGGCCCAATAATTTAGAATGTTTTGCTTTCCACGTCTTTTTTTGACATGTTGAAGAATTGGACAGTTTCTGAAATGTTTGCAAGACATTTGATGAAATTGAGGGGCTTATCTGCAGAAAGAGCCTTTGCAATTATTCAAAAGTACCCCACATTGACGAATCTGATAAGGGCCTACGGTGACTGCCAAACAAATTCTGAACGTGACACTTTGCTCTCATCCATACGTTATGGAACTGGTGCAAGAACCATAGGCCCAGCCATCAGTAAAGCAATCCATTCACTCTACAGCTGGGGAAATTCAACATAAGATAATCATGTTAGTACATTTTCTCTTTCATCATTTATTATGGCAGAAATATGGAGATTTGAACTATCACAGTAGCCAAGCGAGGCTCTAATCATCAGAGACTAACATAGTTACGAACTTACTAAAAACATTCTGACTCTGAATAACTAANCTATCACAGTAGCCAAGCGAGGCTCTAATCATCAGAGACTAACATAGTTACGAACTTACTAAAAACATTCTGACTGAATAACTAAAAATAAAAAGTCAGGAACTGGACTAAATTAAGTGAGTGAAAGACTCTCATTCTAAGGTGAAAGCATATAGGAAGGGCAGAAGTAAGTACACATCGAGGAAGTGTTATATGTGATTTAGCATGGAATGAGATTGGGGANCTCTCATTCTAAGGTGAAAGCATATAGGAAGGGCAGAAGTAAGTACACATCGAGGAAGTGTTATATGTGATTTAGCATGGAATGAGATCGGGGATTTTAACCCCCTAATTTTTTATACATGGCTTTTGTAGTTCACACTTTTTCCATGTGTACTTATTTCTGCGGACATCTGTATTAACGGGTGCAGCGGAAAAAAAGGGACTGATGTAAATTTCATATTTTGATCAAGTTCCTGCAAATATAAAATTCCGAATGTAATTCCATTCGATAAAGCATAATATTTGCCTTACGGTTCCACTAATGGTTGATAGAGTATGGTCCATTTTCGGCACAGGCGCGCAATAGTTTGCGAACTTTCTC